>OZ023312.1:87717237-87841564 GCA_964007375.1 Ophion obscuratus | reverse complement strand
CGTCCCTCTCTCTCTCTCTCCCTCTCTCTGTCTCCCTCTCTCTGTCTCCCTCTCTCTCTCTCTCTCTCTCTCTCTCTCTCCCTCTCTCTGTCTCCCTCCCTCCCTCCCTCTCTCTCTCTCTCTCTCTCTCCCTCTCTCTCTCTCTCACTCACTCCCTCTCTCTCTCTCTCTCTCTCTCTCTCTCTCTCTCTCTCTCTCTCTCTATCTCTCTCTCGGTTTTTCGATTTCTCCTTGTCCCTGATCTTCCACTTTGGTGCGCGAAGAGCGATACTTGCGACAGATTAAAAGAGGCAAGTTAATGGGATAAAATAACATAGGAGAATATTCGTTTGAGATGTAATTAGCGGACGAGTGGGACTCGGGGATACTCATAAAGGATTCACGAGTCTACTCATCCAGCGAGGATTTCATAAACGGGAGCGAATGCACGAGAGACTACTTTGGGCTCGGGGGAAGAAAGAAAAAAATGTTCGCCGTATGGAAGATTGCGGAGTAAGAGGACATATACTCAACAGGGCATATAGTTTATTGCACACGATCTCGGATCCAATTAAAGGCATTTGTCTCGGGGCCGCAATGCCCCCCCCCTCTCTTCTCCGGGTCCACAAACTCATCGATATATACTTGTAAGGGTATGCGGGCGCGATTCATTTTTGCTCGTGACAGGCTGAATCCCGGGAGAACTCGATCGGGTTACCCGGGCACTCGTGGCTCGCCTTACCAACGTCCCAGCTCGATCTCTCTCGCGCGCGGGCGACAGTTATTTTTAACCGCAATGCCTCCTTCTCTCATTTCGAAAATTTCTCCTGCAAGCCACTCGGTTGTACCTATCATAAGCGTCATCCGCTGTACTCCGGGGGATATGGGACTGCTGGACGTTTCGTTTAACCTTTACACTACCGTACGCCCGCGCACGAACTTGTCGCCCGAGTCCACATTTTACCTCCTTATTTATTACTCGCCATCACTCTTAACGAGTTGAGCACTCGATTATAGGTAATAGAAGGCAAATTGGGGCTCGATAGAATTTTGCAGAAAATGCGTACACAGGTTAGCGATGCCCCGTGATGGATGGCCGGAAATATTATTATTATTTAAGGCCTCAGGCCACTCCAGAGGCCGAAAAATAGGCTTTTTGAGGATTTATTTTTTTCAGATAAACTACGAAATAAATCGAGATGACAAAAAGGGTGTTTATCATACATATGAGTGACTGTATACAATAATTTTTTTAAAGCGATTAATTTCAAAATGGCGGCTGTGCAGCGTTTATCTCAAAACTGCATTTTTTAACTTGGCCGGAAACATCACTCAGACAATTTTCAACCGATTCACTCGAAATGTTGAATATATCTTGAAAAATACATTGTCTATGGAAGTACGCAGGATTTTTAGGCAAATTTTTGGAAAATGAATAATTTCGTTACATAATTGTTAATAACAAATTAACTATGCAATATAAAAAAAAACCTACGTTCTTCCACAGACAATGTATGTTTCAACATATATTCAACATTTCAGTGAATCGGTTGAAAATTGTCCGAGTTGTGTTTCCGGCCAACTTAAAAAATGCAATTTTGAGATAAACGCTGCACAGTCGCCATTTTGAAATTAATCGCTTCAAAAAAATTATTGTATACAGTCACTCATATGTATGATAAACACCCTTTCTTTAATCTCGATTTATTTTGTAGTTTTTCTGGAAAAAAAAATTGCCAAAAAGCCTATTTTTTCGGCCTCTTGAGTGACCTTATCACTTGAGTATTTAATGGCTTGAATTTATTATTGTTTTCAAATTATGTAATTATAAAAAAATTATTATTATGAAATTACGTATTTTCATTATCGAAATGATATTTGCAGGATGGTGTAATGGCAAGGGGCTCAAAAATCTTTTCACCTCATTCAGTTAACATTCTCAATGATGAAAATTATACGCCAACAAACTTTTCGTGCAATTTCGTAACGTTATATAATGTGTGATAAAATTGGCAGGTAGTTTGGCACAAAGACACATTTGGGAGGATGGATAGAAATTTAACCTTCTCCGTTGGGTGTCTCGTACGTATCTATAGATAATTTCTGTATACAGGTACGTCCGTACAATCTTGTGTATATATATATATATATATATATATATATATATATATATATATATGTATGTATGTATGTATGTATGTATGTATGTATGTATGTATGTATGTATGTATGTATGTATGTATGTATGTATGTATGTACAGGCACTTGTGACAGGGAGGACGAGTATAATGAGAGCATTGTTCCTCGAAACTATAGAGTCTCGTTGTTGCCAAACGCGTCACTCGCTATCTTCTTGTCTTTAAATCCCTCCTCTGGCCCTTCCCCATTTTGTCACGTGGCTTTCTCGCTCTCGTACGCTCCGCGGATCTCGTACTTCTCCGGCTGGGTACCGCGTACCTTCGTTGGATCTATTCTCCTCGTTTTCTTCTTATTTGCTTGAACTTGTTTCTCCTATGCATCCTTCCGCTTCCGCTTGATTGCGAGTGTCGACTGCCAAGTTCCGGTTGCTTAATTCGATGCGATCATTATACGTAGCGATTCATTATTTTGTAGCTTTTTCTTTAACAAATGCATTTTTAATTTGAATGTCTACCTCGATCGTGAGACAATTTTGAAGCTATGAGGGTATGTTCGTTTGCGTCTATTGGGGTTTCGAAGACGCGAGGGTTTGGTTGGATTTGTTTGAATTTTGACGACATCAAGGCTCACCTGATGAACTACGAGGCTCCAAGTCAAAAAAAAAAATAGTGTCCACTAGGGTGGCACAATTTTGGACTTTTTTTTCCTTTTCCTAACCATTGAATTATGTACAAAAAAATTGTCGCTGAAGCTCCGAGCGGTCAAAGAATATTTAAAGGGCGCTCAAGCCGCTCTCACGTTTTGATTAAAAATGCGATTTTTTTCGTCTTCTACTCACCCATGAACATTTCCCTTTATAATTTTTAAATTAACCTCGCGAACGTTTTCGGTGGCCAATAAATATTTAGTGGTCCCTCAAGAGCTTCGAAATTTCCAATTTTTTAAAACTATTTTCACTCATAATTTCGACGCTTTGTAAAATTTTCAAAGCAATTTTTACCTCACAGTTCTAACCCAAGAATTATAATCTTCGATCCCATAAAATAATTATTTAAAGCTCTTGTCTGTAAACAAAATTATAGGTCGTTTGATTCGTAAAACCGAAATGGCAGCTGTTTCCCGCACATCGTAATTCGTCCCACAGCGTCGCCATAATACACAATAATACATAATAACACATATCGTCTAATTGTTGTTTGTTACAAATGATTACAATAAATTATTCCGAAAATGTAACACTTCGCTGTTCATTTTCTTTTTATGCTACAAGTAATTATAGTTTATGCGACATTTATTTTTTGGCAGAAATTCTGAATTTCGAACACCTTGAGCGGCCATTAAATATTCATTGGCCGGCTACAGCTCTCGCGAGGTTAATTTCATAATTATAAAGCGTGAAATTCATAGGTGAGAAGAGGACGAGAAAGAAAACCGATTTTTGCAATGTAAATTTGCATTTTTGGGAATGAGCGACTTTTAATATTTTTTGTCCTCTCGCAGCATCCGCGACAATTTTTTTTTTCTTTCTAGAAGATGATAGGCTGGTGTGAAAAAGAAAAACAAAATTGAGCTCATAATTGTGCCACCCTAGTGCCCACACATGCGGCTGGCCTTTGCCGCGCCGTGCATATTCATCGGCGAAAGACAGAAAATGTGGAATAACTCAAAGCCGATACGAGCCCGATAGAGAATTCTATACGCCCACGTCACCGAGTCGAAGTGCTCTCCAGGCCGAGCAACATTTTGCGCACTAGTTTATCTTGGATTTCGAATGTACATGGGATGAGGACGAAACGTAGAGAGAAAAAGCGTGAGAAAGAGGGAGAGAGCCAGATATGGAGAGAGCTCGGATCGTCGTCTCACGACTATTCAGCCGTCGGCGTTGAGAGGAATTCATTACGTCATCACCTTTCATATTTCAATACGGGTCACTGCGATGCGTATGAATAGTAAATTGTGTATAAACACACACTCGCACACACATACAACAGCCTACTATAATATATACGAATACACGCATACGCACTGTCATTTTGCAATGCGAGAAAGTAGGAAACATCTTTGATAGACGCGTAAAAAATCTCGAACTTGATGATTTGATTTCGTTGAATTTTCGGAATTACTATGACTTCTCGTTGACGCGTGAAGTTTTGACGTTGACACTTGAAATCACCATCAGCCATGACATTTAAATTTGAACACTTTTCATTTTCTTATATCAATGATAATCCTTAGCTCTTTTTTTCCAAATTTTCGGTACTCCTGTCAGTGATTGTCGTACCCTAAATCGGTTGTAAAGAAAATATAGTCGATGGAAAAGGAAAATTCGGCCTCATCGAGAGAAAAAAAAATGTGGCCTCATGGAAGAAGGGAAAAAAATGCAACCAGTCTTGCGAAATGCCTTCAGCCTTCAACATGGAAACTCCTCGCAGTCATCTTCTTGTCGTCCCGATTATTCCTCTCCCCGATATATTTATCGCAACGAGCATAGAAGCGAGAAAGCCGGGCGTGTAAATTCGTGTAGATGCATGCTAAGAATGCAGTCGCGGGGAGGGGAAGGCAAAGCGGAGAGTGAGTAACAAAAAGGGGTAAGAGGGTTTGTATGGGAGGAAACGTCGACGCAATCTCGCGTCTTATGTGCGTCTCGAGTTTCCCTCGATTACGATCTTCTTGGAATTCCTGAAGAACAGCAATCGCAGACGCCCTTTCCGAGCTATCGATATACGTATACCTTCTTGCTTTGCATTTCGCGATTTTTCTCTTATTCTTTTCCGCCTCTTCTTATATTCATCCTCGAAGCGAGTGAAGCGAAAGCTTTAGCCGGTAGAAGGGAACGCAAGCAGCGAGTCTTTGCTTTTTCATCCTTTCGCCTGGCAAGACACGGCCTTCCACCTTCTCCGTCTCTTATGTCTCTTATCCCGCCTTCTTCTCACCACGCTGCGTCGAGCAGTTGTACACAGTGAAGAATTATACCGCGCACAGGAGAAGAAACTCGCGCGGGAATTTTTCCGTACGTGGCGAAGGCAAAATGGAAAAACGAAAAAATGAAAAAAGGAAGAAAAAAAAAATAAAATAAAACACGACAAAAGTAACGGCATCTCAGGCAGGTATTTTTTATCCGTCTTGTTGGGTCTCTCTTCTCGACTCATAGCAGCGAGAGACTATACTACGCGATCCGTATTCCATAATGTCCTTCGGTGTCTCTCGTTCTTTTCTCCCTTGGAGAGCATTTCATCCCCGTTTCGTCTTATCTTCGTGATCGATCCACTTGCTCGGACTTGACTATCGTTCGTGTAGTATTTTCGCGGTGAGCGCAACCTGCCCGAGCGGGGAGAAAAACGATGAATAACCGTCCGGGCTCGTCGTTGTCAGCGAGCACCGACATTTTCTGCCTCGCCGGCACTTAACCCGATCTGTCACAGTGATTTTGTGCACTTACCTAGACTGCGACTTAAAGACCTCCACCGCAGTCAATTCTCTTGGCTAGTGCTCTCTTTTTATCTAGCTCCTTTCCGTTCATACGTAGATGTATAGACGCGAGATAGAGTCCGCCCTAGGCGCTTTCTCTTCACCGTCGTTTTCTCCTAAAAATGCCGCTTCATTGATCGAGCTCCGATTATTTTCTCATTTTTTTTGCCGAATTTCAAAGTCGTACCATCCATTTTTTTCCATAACGCTTTGCCTCTTTTTCGGTCATTTTTCAAGTGCACATTTTGGCAGAAGCAGTTGAGATCTCGGGATAAATTCAAAGGCATTCATCATTGCTCTATCAAAATCCTTTCCACCCCAATAACCGTATGTCACTTAATTAGGACCTGCGTTACGGCCATTTGTAATTTTGGGATTTTGTCGATTTCGGAAAAGAGGCCCGGAATAGTCGAAGATATTCTTTATCAACTTTTACCACCTCGTTTTTGTCGGAAGCTCAAACACGGAGAGAATTAAATGTTAAAAATTACCGTGCAGTAACGGTAACCAGATGACAACCCTGAAGCTTCGCTTATTATTGCTGAGCAAAACACAGATTTTCACGAAAATGAAATAAAATTTCTTCTTCGGATAGAAAATTTTACCAAATTTTCTGGTAAATTTTGATGTGTAACAAAATGGGTAAAACTTAAATGTAAAAAAATAAAAAATATCAGCAAAATTTTACTGTGCATTTTATTACATTGTGTCTTTAAAAAATGTCTATAAAAAAAGTGTCCTCTTTGTAACAGATTTATTATAAAATTTAATGAGTGTTGTAGGAAAATGCATTGTGCTCTCGGTAAAAATTATCATGCGCGCTTGGTTAAAATTATCGTGCGGTACGGTACGGTAATTTTGAGGCACTGCATGGTAAAAAATTCCTCTCATACCTTTCACCTCAGAATGGTACGGTGGTGAGGCTAAGTAGGGGTGCACGGTCTCGTTTCAGTGGTCTATCTATTCCTTATGTGGCACGATGGGAGTTGCCAAAAAAAAATTCGTCTAAACTGCGTACATAAACTGCTTATGAAATTTTTAAGAGTGAATACGATTTTCCGATTTTAAATGATGACGATAATATGTGCGCAAATTAGTCACATCACTCGAGCCTACGATGGTACGAAATGTATTGTAAAAAATGGTAGTATTAAATGAAAAACAAATTCTAATAATTAAATTTCTCTCCTTATCCGTTTGTTGAGTATACCAATTTATATGAAAGAAAAAAAAATTCCCAACAAAAAAACAAACAGCGTTAATTTGTACCAATTTTTCAATAATAAATAATATTTATTATCATTTCGGTTATTATTATGATTATTAGCGCACCAGTCTTTGAAGAAGAAATAGATTTTACTAAGGAACCGGTGCGATGATCTAGTGGTTAGCGTGCTCGCCACTAAAGTAGCAGACGAGAGGTCCCGGGTTCGAAACCCAGTCGCGTACATTTCGTCGTGAAATATTTTTATTCGGCATTTCGCGACGAAATAAGACACAGAGGGGGAAGTGTCTGAGCCGCAGAGGAGGGGGGGCAGGGAGAAAGGTTGAGAAAAAACGTAAACAAAAAAAAACAGTAGAGCAAAGAAAGGGTCACAATGAGGGGGGAAGATGTATAAATTTTACCAGCCTTATAGAGAATGTTTCTTCTGAGGTTGACGCAGGTAAATTTTACTGTGCAGTAACGTAAAAATACCGTACAGTGCGGATGATAATTTTTAAGCGACAGTAGGTAAAATACCAGCTGCGTATTTGAAATTTTCTGTAACGTGAGTTAAAAAAAACTTGTCGCATACGAATTATTATGTTTTTCTCACTTGTCACCACATTGAAATATATCACGGTAATTTTTACCGTGAAATTCACGACAAAAATTACTTTTTAATTCTCTCCGTGAACTTGTGTCGGCTAAATTCTAAAAACGTTTTTCCATCCCCACTCGACGATTTGCAATGGTAATTAAACGTTTTGGGGGAAATAAATGATGAATTGGTATTCAGGGAGTAAAAATACACTGCCGCTTAAAAGTTTGGATACACCAGTCGATATTTCTTGCCGCACTAAAAGTTACATAGATTCGTCAAAAAAAAAGGTAACAAAGTTCACCGAACGGCGTTTTAATGGGAACAAATTGAGCTTTGTTTTGCTTTTTTGAAATATTTTGTATGATTTTTTTTCGACCAGGTACGCACTTTTGTACGTGACTATTTTTCGGCTATTTTTTCGATCATCGAGAATTTGGGAGATTGACTTATGGAAAATTTTGTGTGTCATGTTTATCTATCATAAACTTGACCGGAGTAGCAATAGCTCTATTTTCGTTTTTTTACAAAGTTTCGTACGATTTTTTTGCCGCAAAGTTATTTCATTTTTGGCTAAAAAAAGACTAATTCTGGAAAATGCAATGTAACTCAAGAACTATAAGGTTTAAGAGGAAATGTCAAAGATGTAAAAAGTAGCGAAGCTTATACTGGATAGTTTGGAATTTTTGAAAAATTTTCCTGTGAGATTTTTGTTTTTGACTATTTTTGCTCGGCACTCTGATGAGTAAGATGAAAAGTATGGCGCTTAGGACAAAATATCAGAAGGAGAAACTTTTTTTAATTTCGATTATGAATTCGCTTAAAATTTTTTGTTAATTTTTTATCAAAATTTTTTCGACCGAAATTTGTAGAATCATCGAAAAAATTGATTGACGTATCTCGAAAACTATTGAGTTAGAGACAAAATATCAGGAGGGGAAAATGTTGCAGGGTCTCGTTTTAAATACGTTGACATTTTTTCAATTTGTTTTCAAAATTTTTTTTTAATGTTTCAAAAGCACCTAGACGACCCGAAAAAAATAAATCGTAAAAAATTTCTTGAAACAAAACTCAAAAAATGTCAACGGATTCAAAACGAAACACTGCAACATTTTTCCCTTTTGATATTTTGTCTCTAACACAGGATCCTGTTTTCGAGATACGCCAATCAATTTTTTGGAAGATTCCCCGAGGTGTGGCCAAGAAAAATTCAGAAAAAAATTCGGGAAAAATTTATGCGAATTCAAAATGGAACATCAAAAAAGTTTCTCCTCTTGATATTTTTTTATAAACGCTATAGTTTTCGCGTGAAGTCATCCTACTTATCAAGGTTACGAGCAAAAATAGTAAAAAAAAAAAAATTCAGAGGAAAATTTTGAAAAAATTCCCGGCGATCCGGTATAAACTTACGCAACTTTTTACATCTTTGACACTTCCTCTGAAACTCTATAGTTCTTGAGTTACGTTGCATTTTCTAAAATTTGTTTTTTTTTAGCCAAAATAGAACTAACTTTGCGAAAAAAAAATCATACGAAACTTAAAAAAAAACTGAAATGAACCTCCTGCTACCCCGTTCAAGTTTATTATAGATAAACACGACAAACATTTTTTCCATGTCATGCACCCAATTCTCGATGGTCGAAAAAAAGTCAAAAAGGATTTTCGGCTTTTTTACGGCCTAAATTTTACGGTCAATAAAAAAATGGCCTCCCCTTGATGCTGTCGATTATTCAGGTAATTCCGATACTTGGAAAAAACGTGCACTACCGATACTGATATTGCACTTAATTCGAAAGAAGTGCATATTGGTGGAAATAGCGCTGGCAATTTTAATTCTTGGGGGTACCAACGACGAAGGGGATCTACGCAGTACGTCGAGAAATTCCCCAGGGGACGGCGAGTCGTCGAATTTGGCTAAATTCTCATCTTCCGGTGGCCTGATTCGCGACCGGAGTGATTCAGTTGATGTGAAAACTTTCTTACATCCACGGGAGATTCGTGTGCAGGCGTCGCCCACGAGAAAGTACGAATCGAAGGGAGACCAGAAATCTCGAAGAGGCGCGTGTGGAGGGGGCGACGAGGTGGGGAAGGGGGCGGGAGGGGAGATGGAGGAGACTGGGGAAACCGGTCTCTCGAGTCGTCGACTCGTGACCTTCGAGTTCCGACGAGGATGCTCTGCTCCTGCTGCAGAGCTAAATCACCGAGTTGCTATGCTGTAACGCCGTATTCTGCAGTTACCATGCGTGCCCTTTTTAAACGATGCAGGTCCTCCCAGAGTCCCAGCATCGTGACTATCGGAAGGAAAAACCACAGACGGCTCTTGGCTATCCGATCGCGACGTCTCAACACCTTCCACACTGGAATATTTCGCCTACCTTTTTTTTAGGTTACCGCGAATCGCGTGATCATTGGAGCAAAAATCATGCAGCTGCAGCCTTGTTTCATTTCCTTGCAACAGGGTTGAAAAAGGGCCAACGTTTTTTTCGAATTCTGCCACTCTAACTTTAGAGGCCGAAAAATAGGCTTTTTGGGGATTTTTTTCAGAAAAACTAAAAAATAAATCGAGATGACAAAGAAGAATGTTTATCATACATATCAGTGACTGTATACAATAATTTTTTTGAAGCTATTCATTTCAAAATGGCGACTGTGCAGCGTTTATCTCAAAACTGCATTTTTTAAGTTTGCTGAAAACATAACTCGGACAATTTCCAACTGATTCACTTCAAATGTTGAATATATCTTGAAAAATATTATTATTTTTTAGTTATTAAAGTTTAGTTAAAACTAGTTTATTAAAATTAGTTATTAAAAATTATCTGATGATTTTTTAGGCAAATTTTTGGAAAGTGAAAAATTTGCCTAAAAAATCCTGCGTACTTCCATAGACAATGTATTTTCCAAGATATATTCAACATTTTAAGTGAATCGGTTGAAAATTGTCTAACAAGGAACATTACTCAGGTGGCACTGTTCGATTTTGTTGAAATTTGGATATGTTATAAAGCACCAAAAAGGAAGCGATACGTATTTTTTTTATCGGCGGAAAAACCGTTTTAAGGGGTGAAAGCACCCCTCGAAAAAAGGCATCTCTAGGGGTAATATAGCAGTTTCACACACAAGGAGTCCACCGATTTTAATTAAACAAAAACGAAAATTCTAATCCGAAGCAATGAGAAAACCACTATAGTGACATTGCAAAAAAAAAATTAACGGGCAAACCACCCCTATATTAAGGGATGGTTTCACCCCTAAAACCGTTTGTCCGCCGACGAAAAAAACACGTATCGCTTACTTTTCGGTGCTTCATAACATATCAAAATATCAACAAAATCGAAGGGTGTCACCTGAGGGATGTTCCTTGTAAGTTATGTTTCCGGCGAACTTAAAAAGTGCAGTTTTGAGATAAACGGTGCACAGACACCATTTTGAAATTAATCGATTCAAACAAAATTATTGTATACAGTCACTGATATGTATGATAAACACCCTTTTTGTAATCTCGATTTTTTTTGTAGTTTTTCTGAAGAAAAAAATCCCCAAAAAGCCTATTTTTTCAACCTCTAGAGTGGCTTAAGGTCTTAAGCCACTCTTAAGGACTTCTCGGCTTCTGGCGAAATTTCGGAAGCCAATGATTTCAGCGATTTTTTCATACACCCCATTGCATTAAAATGTTATCCATAGCCTTGTACTATTTGCTTGCACCAAAGAACGACGCTTTCGAGGTTTTAGGAAGGAAGAATTTACGAATTCGGCTATTCCAAGACAATACGAAAGCTTCTCAGCCTTCACAAAGACGTTTCGTGGAACAGGAAGAACAATTTCATATATTCGCAATAATTTCGTAGCTCGATCTGACAGGTAGCCTAGTGGCCACCGTCAGCATCCTTGCGTCTTTACCGCTATTTTTCACTCGTACCCCGTACGTTTTCGTTTTATCTCCCTCCTACAGATCATGTGTGCGTGTACGTGCAGGGGAGGTGGTTCACGGCCGATACGATACAGCTGTACAGTCTCGTATCGTGTAGGTGTAAGATCGTACAGTAGTTCGGTCATACACGTAGGCTATAACGTACACCGCCCGGTATACAAGCTATATTATCACCTCGTAGCAGTCCCGGACCCGTGAGCCCGTTCAACGGATAAGGGATTATCTTCTCCTACTGAGATGTGTGTATGCGCGAGTGAGGCTATCTGTATGTTCAAGAGCGGATGTGAGCAAGAGTAACGGGCCATCTCGCCCGGATATACCCGCGTTGCTGAAACCTCACGAGGTCACAGTGCACACGAAAAACGAAGATAGTAACCACCGTTGAGTCTTTTCACCGTGTGGATATGCTACTCGGTGCCTCTTACCTCCATCGTTGGTGGTCAACTGGCGGCTCTCGCCAACTCAACCATCACACTTTCACTCCACGAACTGTCTTTCCAGACTGAGTTTCGTTGCGCAGGCTCATTTTTCTGCTTTGTGCAACAAGCGACCCCCACCCCCCGCCGTCTTTCTTACCTCACTTGGTCTGCGCTTTTTGGTCCGAGTTCTCGATCTGTTCACAAACGGGCCTTACCTACTCAGCACCCAGTCATCGATGAGAGCGTCGCCGGAGCGTTGCTACTGAGGCATTTCCTCACACTTCCGGCTGGGTAATCGCTCGCTTTCATTTTGGTAGTTTGTCGAAGACGAACAGGCGCCAAACAAAGTTTACAAAATGACCCGACAGGATTGCCGTTCGCGGAATACCAATCAATATGGATGGCGTCAACAGTTTACGTTTTAGCTGTCAATGGGCGTAATGTCGTTAACTGGGAAGGGAAGACGTTAGGCAAGGATCGTGGTGCGTTACGACAAGTCGCCAGAAGCTCACTCACTTGGCTCAAGCGTATTGTTCTCTCAACACGCAGGCAAAATAAATCTCTCCCTTTTTGCCCATCTTTCTCTCGTACCTGGCTATAAAGTTGGACTCCGCCTGTGCGGCACATCCACGCAATGTTCCTTTTTCGGAATTGCGAACTTGTTTACCCGAAGCACCGGGCGAAACTCTCGAGTTACGAGGAGCCCCGCGGAAAAACAATGTCTCGGCGTCGGGATGTCTGCACAGCGCACGCGTCTGCAGACTTCGTATACCTCGAGCGGTTTGACGCGTCTGGCAAAGAGGATGCGCCCTCTTGCGTGACTTCTCTCTCCTTCCTGCTTCCGCATGGCTCTACTTCCCGACCCGACGCTTCTTCCACGCTCACGTTTTTCCTCGATTTTTTTCCCCGCTGCAACCATATTCGTGTTGCCGCTCTCGGCGCTTTTAATTAAATACAAAAGGGGTGAACGTGCCAGAGTCAGACGATCATGCGAAATGCCACTTCTACGCGACATGTATTTTTCACATCGTCCGATTATTCAATGTATCGTAGACGAGGAAAGAGCATGCTACTCGTTTGCCAAGAATGAGGGTTCTCGATGGTGGAAAGCTTCACAATTTTATAGCTGATGATGCGAATGACAACGATATGACGGCTTTTGGTGCTTATTGGTTCAATCTTGGAAATTTCAACCTTTCAACGCCGGTGCATCACATCGATCACACGATCGTTCACCAATCACTTCCCGTTGAACGTATATTCCGCGTTGAACTGTGCATGGGTGCTTCTGTAGCATCAAAAGCCGTACTTTCGTTGTATAGATATAGTATAGGTGCAGAACGTGCAGGAGAGCGAGAGAGAGAGAGCGCGATTGCGAGGGGAGTAAAGAGGAGTCATACGTTGCGTGAGAGTACGTCCCTCACATGCAGCAGAGGGTTTGACGCGCTTTGTTGCTACGTACCAACACACACGTGAGCGTTTATAGTGTACGCGGCTCGGTCACGGCACGTCTCCGCTCTACTGGCGGAACAATACGAAGCCAGCCTTCCCACGCTAGAAACCTCTCTGATAACATATCTGTATATATAACAGTTTATTGCTCTAGCCAACTGTATGCGAGCTGATGGGAAGCCAAAGCCTGATGGACCAACTGACGAAGCTTCGATTTTAATTGAGCGAGCTCTCGATTTCCATTTTTTACGGTAATAGGCATTTCCCAATTTGTTAGGAGAAACTCGTTACACGCACGAATTTAATGGTACATACCTTGGAGTAGTGCGCTTCCAAGGGCTGAACACTTCCCCCTGCGACAGTTACGGATTAGCTGGACACCAAATAAAAATTGTAAGCTCGTAGGAGCTACCTACCCGAGTAGAAATATTGTCAGGCTGGCCTGATATTTAATCTGCGCCTGATCACCTTGTAGTACGAAGGCCTTACTTAAGTTTGCCTTAATTTGCCTGATCAAGCTGGGGTCAGGCGGTGATCGAGCAACCGGACTTACGGCTTACTTCAATTCGCCTGACCCGGCTAGCTTCAGGCGATGTTAAGCAACTGGACTTACGGCTTACTTCAATTCGCCTGATCCAGCTAACTTCAAGCAATCATCATGTAACTGGACTTCTACAGTTTGGCGCTAAAAACGTGTCTAACCTCATCATGTCAAATGATACACAGACACGAGAGAAGCACGAGACATATTATTAATCACTTTATACATTTTTATATATAACGTGTACGTTGTGAATAAGATGGACAAACACAATCGGAAGAAAATTGCGCAGCGACTGCGTCTGCGTGAATAGCGGGCTCTAAATAAGGGAAAAAACGAAGAAATAATACAGGAGCAGGTTAGTATAATAATTAATTTTTTTCAAAGACTTACAATTCTTAAATCTATAAATATAAATTGGATTAAATCTGATTATAAATTAACCATACGCCAAATTATATATGCATTGTTTGAAATAGTTATTATGATACATTTGACAGATCCGGAACAGATCCTCTCAGCGAGGAACAACTCGAAATTCCTGACGATTGGCATGTGTTTGCGCTATCACTATTTAAGTAGATTTATATTTGTTTTTGTGTATCGCTTTTATTTTCCTTTACTTGGTCCGTCTCCTTTGGCAGAGGAGAAAAAGAGACAGCGTAGGCCAACCAAAATAATGGTAAGCTGACAGCGTAGTTCAATCTGGTAAATGTTTTGCCATCGGTGCTGATTAGCCCGGACGGCGTAGGCTAACCGAATAATGATAAGTTGACTGCGTAGTTCAGTTAAGTGAAAGTAAGTCCATCGGTGCAAGTTAGCCCATAAGAAATGCACTTCGGATGGACATTACATACACTAAACTGCACTACGCTGTCAACTTACCATTATTTGGTTAGCCTTCGCTGTACGGGCCCGAACAGCATAGGCTCACCGAATAATGATAAGTTGACTGCGTAGTTCAGTTAAGTGAAAGTAATTCCATCGGTGCAAGTTAGCCCATAAGAAATGCACTTCGGATGGATATTGCATTCACTGAACTGCTCTACGCTGTCAACTTACCATTATTTGGTTGGTCTTCGCTGTACGGGCTCTCCTGCTTCGATTCTAATTTTCATTAAAAAATGACCGCTCGCAGCTTTTGCAACAATTTTTTTTCTTCTTTAAAGTAGATAATTGTATGGTGAGAAAAAGGAAAAAAATAGAGCTCAAATTTGTGCCACCTTAATAAAATAATGTGCAGACCTTATATAGATATATATGTAGACATTGACTTCTAAGTGGGATACACATTTTCGTATTTTTCAGTGGGTGTCATTTCGAAATATAGGGAACACGGAATAGAAGTTTTTTCGAAGCAAATTGGACAAGCCGTTGGAGCGGTATCAAGGCCTGATTAATTCAGCAAAAGACTGGGACAAGTTTCGAGCGTCGCGGAATAAAAACGAACAGAACGCCCAATGTAACGTTTCCTAAAAACGTCTGGTCATAGAAACGTTGAGCTCTATTTACTTGATGCACGAAGTTTCTTAAGTTTTTGTTTAAAAAATATATTAGTTTATTTCAAGTTTTTGTTCTATTACAAATACAAGAAAAATGATGTTTGTTTTCCCCATAGATATATGTGAAAAATATATGTGATATATTTTATATTAAGATTAAAAAATAAACGATCAGCGTTATTTATAAAGTCGTGCCTTTTTCTCTTTTGTGTATGCGTTGTATTTTTTATTTCAGGAATAAATCGATCATCCTGAGCCGTGAAAAATCATATGATTTTTCACTCTGATCAAGCCGTGAAAAATTAAGCTCTTATCAGGCCTTAATTTTTTACGCTGATCAGGCCTTGATCTTTCACACTGATCAGGCCTTGATTTTTTACCGTGATCAGGCCTTGATAGTTTACCCTGATCAGGCCTTGATTTTTTTACCCTGATCAGACGGAAGTCAGGGATTGTGTTTCAAAAATGATCAGGGCTTGATAAAAAATTCTGATCAAGGCTGGAAAAAGAAATCAGGATGCCTGATCAGGTGTTTATTGTAGCTGGAGCAAGATTTCTACTCGGGTAGTTAAAGACTCCAGTCGGTACGATGGTACGATCGTTTCGTCGTTTTTCGAGGCAAGTTTCTCGTGTTCTCTTTCACGTGTAATATTATTTTGGAACAGGAAATAGGTTCTAACTGAAGAAGAAACAAGCCACTTTCGTTGTGCTTCGTTGTTTTCGAATTACTCGGATGTTCAAATCCTGCATCGGGAGAGTGTGAAAGTGCTTATGGAGTATAAGGGTGCCCATGGAGTTTATTTAGCGCGCGTATACGTGACCGAAAGAACGTTCCTTTCTCCGGAAAATCCTTCTATTTCAGCGCCATCTGCGAGCTGTCTTCCCTCACGTTTGTGCTCCTCCATTTCCGTTGTACGTCCATACGAGCTCCCCACCCTTTCAGACCCACACTCACGAGACCGTCGAATCATTTGATTACGGAACAATGGGCTTCCATTAACAAGCCTTTCTCTCTCATCATTTCTTGAGGCTCCCTCTCTGTCTCGATGTATTATTTAGATGACTTGTTTGACTTCCCTTTGGACAATCGTATCCGCTCTTTTCGTTCGGTTGTTTCATTCAAGCATTTGTCGAGCTGCTATCTCGCAACATTGAATTTCACACCGACGTTGCGTGGCGCGCTACGAGCAGGGTTTAGTTGTCCTCATGTAGGTCAGTTGCCAATGATGTAACGTCATGAGTTGTAGATGCATCGAACGCAGCTTTCCTCTGTTGCCCTGCCTGTTATTGATCTGCGGGCTCGCATGGACGGTCACTCGCGATACAAGTTAACAACGCCACTCAAACGCTCGTCAATAATACAGCCTGCGAGTCAGCTGGATAAGTAACCCTTCGGGGCGATGCTCGTTCCAGAGATCTTCCAGGAACACAATGGATTGGGGCTTCGCAGTTGATGGAGCGAAAAATTGAATATCGATTCCATTATAACGCATTTGTATATAGTTCCAACAGCTGGTCGAAGTGTACTTGCTGGAATGTCTTGACAATCTGCAGCGGTCAAATGTCACTGGCACCTCGGAATTTTAGATTCGTTTGTTTCAGCCGACACCAAAGTCTCTCATACATAATTGAGAAATAAAGTTAAACTGGTCGTTTTGCCTATCAATGGAATCCCAAGTAGGTAGGTCGTATTGGTGCCGAAAGTACACGAGGACGAACCTTTTTTTCCCTTCTACTTTGAAGATTACCAAAAGGAGAACGAAAAATCCATTAGAAGCACGGTTTCAATTTTCGTGCTACAAAAACGACGGTCTTTGAACCGTCCAATTAGATGTTGAAACACGTTAGCACTTGATTCTAGTCAAGGTGTATCTTGAATAAAAATATCAGGCCTCTATCTCTCTCTCTCTCTCGCTCTCTCTTCATATTACAGAGATATGCACGGAGAGACGCCCATTCGGCAGTGTAAATAATTCAGGGTTCCATTACGTAAATTGCTCAGGAGGGTGAAACGTATAGATTGAACGAGCAAGAACGTAAGATAGAGAGTTTTCGTCGCAGGAAGAGAGAATCGTTCCCTTTCCATCGCAAACGTTTTTTTTTCCTCTCAATCTAGTCGTTTCGCTTCGCGTATTCGCATCAGAATCTTCCCCTCCCTGCCAACTTTCGACATTGCCGCTCATTCTCGTTCTCTCTTTCTCTCCTGCTATTCGCTTTTCCATTCATACGTACCTTCCTTCCGTACAATTCAAAATCATCCTCGTTCGGTTTTCCCCTTTTCGTTCGCACCGTCCGCCTCGCCTGGTACAGCTTTATGAATTTACAGTGAAGAGGGGTAGAAACTGAGGTTGTTTTGCCACGGGTTAAATAATCGCGAGAATCCAGGGTGCAAATATCATTCGAGACTGATGTATCCTTGCTAACAGGATAACGAAGCTCCTGTAGAACCATCGTGTTCACATCACAGTCCGGAATCATTCATCATCCCAAAAATGGATCCCGATACTGCATAACATGGCAACTATTTTTTCCACTTCTGCTCTCCTACTGTTCTGTAAGAATTTATAACAATTATTGCGAGGAAGGTAGAGAAAATAAATGCTCATCGCGGTATCCAACTTTCATTATCATCGCTGGACTTTTCGTTTCCTCTGTTTGCCGTTTTCTCTTTACGATAAATTCAACCGTCTGTATAATCCTGTCGTCCGATCTTCGCCTGCCAGACGGACCTTTTTTACTCTCGTACAAAACATTGCGTTTAGAATTTCCTCGTGCAGGCATATATATATATATATATATATATATATATATATATATATATATATATATATATATATGTGTGTGTAACATTGGGAAATACCAGCTGTCGAGAATGGCGGAGGCAGTAGCGAGCATACAGTGAGAGAGCGCAATCCATTTGCCCGGGGAAATTCAGTGTAATTGCAAATCGTAATGGGGCTTGTAGGTGTGCGCGAGGTATCCAGGCGCCGGGCTATTAGCGCCGTTCATTCGGTATGCTCCTGCTGCTTCTTCCTGTTCCCCCGTTCCATTCCTTCCTTGCTGTGACATTCCCTTCCTCCCGCGACCGTTTCCGTCTATCCAACACGTACTTTTCGGTTTCTCAGAGTACAGCGAAGAAACAGCAGCATATCCATTGCTTGGAGATTCGTTCAAAAAATATATCCGAAGTGGAAAGCCGCACCTGGGAGATCCACGAAGCTTTTCTCCCGTCGCTCGTTTTGACCCGAGCTGGCTCTTGCCTTCGACCCAACAAACCCAAATGTAGACAGATGTCTTTAAATTATTTTCGTGCTATTGAGTCAAGATATATACATATATACACTAGCGGCGAAAAGTTTCCGGACAAAAATTCTCAAAAGTGCCGGTACGATTTTTTATGCCATTTCGCCAATAATTGACATAAATGAATTTAATATACGGCATTTTGAAAGGGATGTAGTCACCTTCATTACGTTGAAGATTTTTTTTTACTATTGTCTTTGGGACTAGTACCCCTTTACAGAACGACCATTTTCCGCCTTTTTTGTTCCATTTCTGGCAAACCCCGTTCACAGACAATTTTGTTTAAATGCGTTTCTTTGACCGGAATTATCAAGGGGGATGCTCAAGCTTCAATTTTGTTTTTTTACCTATTTTCGGTAAAAAGTCAGAAACAATTCTATTACGTTGAAATAGAAAAATACAATTTTTTTCTCTCTTCAAATTTTACCACAAACCCTTTAGTTCTCGAGTTAAGGTAATTAAATCATCCGATTTTTTACCAAAAAAGGTAAAAAAAACATTCGAAAAAAAATCTGACAAAATTCTCGCGAACTCAACGAAAACCGATTCAACTTTTTACTATTTTAAGGCTTTTCTTAAATCCTTGTCGTTTCCGCGTTACAGGTTATCTTTCTTCTAAATTGTGTCTTAAAAAAAAATCAAAATATCTTAAAAAAAAAAATCGTACGAAGCTTTAAAAAAAAAACAAAATTGAATTTTGAGTTTTTCCTTTCATGAATCCGCTCAAAGGTCCGGTCAAATCCGGTATTCAAAAAATATCATTTGTAAATGAGGGCCACCAGAAAAAGAACAACAATCGTACAAAATTCGTAAAAAACAGTAATTTTTTTTAACGAAATAAAGGTGCACACCTTCCCTTAAAAATGCCGTTTATTAAATTCATTGATGTCAACTATCAGCGAAATGGCAAAAAAATCGTACGGGGACTTTTTAAAATTTTTGTTCGGACACTTTTCGCCGGTAGTGTATACCAGGTGTGTAAGTATGAAACCGGAATTTTTGTACAAAAAAAAAACGTTTATTGTAATGATATGATACAAAGTATCATATCATTACCGTAGGTACATCCGCCAGTTGTTGTTGTGTTTGAGCGTCGTCTTCGTCCAACAAGGCTTGCAGGTCAGCGTCTTCAAACTTTTTCGGTGGTCTTCCACGTTCTTCGTTCCTCACGTCAAAATCGCCACTTTTGAACCGTTTGAACCACTCGAAACACTGTGTTTTACCGAGAGCATGCTCACCAAACGCCTCCACAAGCATTCGATGCGATTCGGCTGCGGTTTTCTTCAGATGAAAACAGAAAAGTAGTGCTGTCGGTAAATCGTAATTTGTTGGCACAAAACTCGACATGTTTATTTCTAATAAACTAATGCTACTGAATGAAACTCGTGTTATTGTGAGTTGGAAATCTTTGTCGGATATCAATACAATAACAAGACACCGCTGACGTGATGTGTCGGTAACTGCATCGACATCTAGCGCCACCTATGGGCAAATTCCGGTTTCATACTTACACACCTGGTATATACACTGCCGCTCAAAAGTTTGAATACGCACCAGTCAATATTTCTTGCCGCACTAAAAGTTACATAGTGTCGTCAAAAAAAAGGATAACCAAATTCACCGAACAGCGTTTTGAAGACAATGAACTGAACTTTGTTTTGCTTTTTTGAAATATTTTAAATGATTTTTTTCGACCTGGTACGCACTTTTGTACGTGACTGTTTTTTGGCTTTTTTTCGACCATCGAGAATTGGACGCATAACTTATGGAAAAGAAATTTGTCATGTTTATCCATGATAAACTCGAACGGGGCAACAGGAGCTCCAATTTCGTTGTTTAAAAAGTTTCGTATGATTTTTTTTCGCAAAGTTATTTCATTTTTGGCCAAAAAAGACAAATTTTTGGAAAATGCAACGTAACAGAAGAACTGTAGAGTTTAAGAGGAAATGTCAAAGATGTGAAAAGTTGCGTGAGTGTATACTGGATCGCCTGGAATTTGTTCAAAATTTTCCTTTGAGAATTTTTTTTTACCATTTTCGCTCGAAACTCTGATGAGTAGGATGGCTTAATTCGAAAAGTATGACATTACAACAAAATATCAGAAGGAGAAACTTTTTCAATTGTCGATTTTGAAAACGCTTAAATTTTTTAAGAATTTTTTGTTTAGGCCTAGGTGCTTTTGAAACATTGTAAAAAAAATTGGAAAAAATTTCAACGTATCTAAAACGAAACACTGCAATATTTCCCCCTCTTGATATTTGGTCTCTAACTCAATAGTTTTCGAGATCCGCCAATCAATTGTGCGGACGATTCTACGAGGTTCGGCCAAACAAATATCAGAAAAAAATTCTGAAAAAATTTCAGCGAATTTAAAACGAAAATCAAAAAAGTTTCTCCTTCTGATATTTTGTTATAAACGCCGTACTTTTCGAGTTAAGCCATCCCACTCGTCAGAGTTTCGAGCAAAAATATCGCAAAGGAAAATTTTGAGAAAATTCCAGGCGATCCAGTATGAACTTACGCGACTTTTTACATCTTTAACATTTCCTGTTAAACCTTATACTTCTTCAGTTGGGTTGCATTTTCCAAAATTTGTCTTTTTCAGCCAAAAATAAAATAATTTTGCGAAAAAAAACGTACGAAGCTTAAAAAAAACGAAAATAGAGCTCCTGTTACCCCGGTCAAGTTCATCATAGATGAACATGACAACATTTTTTCCATAAGCTCGATTTGGATGGTCAAAAAAAGTCGCAAAACAGTCACGTACAAAACTGCGTCGAAAAAAAATCATGACAAATATTTCAAAAAAGCTGAATTTGTTCCCTTCAAAACGCCGTTCGGTAAATTTGGTTATCTTTGTTTTTGCCGAAGCTACGTAACTTTTAGCGCAGCAAGAAACATCGACTGGTGTATCCAAACTTTCGAACGGCAGTGTATATTGTCTGTATATTCGATCCGTTAGAAATCACGTTGATGAACAAAGTAAAGCATATCTTTGAGTATCATGGGTAAAAAACGGTCGAAAAATAATCTAAGACTATACTTTGGGAAAGATAATTCGTGTTCTCGCACTTGCCATTTGATTAGCGTTTGATTAGGCAATAGATAGGCAAGGATACTTTTGGCTCGTACATACTGCCTAATGGAAATGGCATTCAGCGATGGGGCACAAACAGACAGCCCCTCTATGGCTGGATTCCAATGTGGAAAGATAATGTAATGTAAGTGCGATTGGTCATTGAGAATATAATGAAGCAGAAATGCCGTGCCCATGGTAAACATCAGTGGGTTTTGCAACAGATCGGGCGCGGACGATTAACGCCCGTACCACACAATAAAAGCGCTTTAACTGCTGCGACGAGCAAATAGCTTATCGGGAGGCTGTATAACGCATCACCCGGCAGGGGGAGAGATAGAGATAACATACGCAGAATAATAGAGATACGAAGGTTGATCGTGTTCCACTCTCCCCGATCTATACATGCATTGTATGCCTGTGTACGCACTGTCCGTATGTTGTGTGAGGGTGTATGCATTCGCGTAGGCAGACATGTTGGAGCTCTCGAGCGGAATGTATTCAGGGCCTAATAATCTTGTAATTTCGTTAATGGAGCGTCAATTTTGTCACCATGATCCGATAAACCACGTGACGCGTGGCTCATTCGTGCTCCAATCAAATACGGAATGACGAATCGTCGGCAATGACGGCAATTGCATCATAAGTACGGCAGGATACCTGCTAGCGAAATCTCTTGAGGTTTCTCATTTTTCGCGGTAGGTTCTGCTGTTCCCGTGAGATAAAAAAGTTGGCAGTTGGCGAGGAAATTCAAATTGAAGCGTGAATATTTTTAGTCAACGATGATACGAGTGGCGACTCCAAGCTCGACGGCGCAGCTGATCATACATAAATATCCCGAGGAAGCACGGAGCAACTTGCGGATATAGATAGCCGACTTGGCTCTCGAACTAGCCTCTTTTGTATACTGTGCGATATCAACGCGCGCGGAAAGCTTCCTGCTTTTTTTTGAGGTATTAGACACGTGGCTATGCTTGGCGAAAGTGACGATGAGGAATGGTCCAGGGATCATACTTTCTTTTACCAAGATTCGCGGTGGCACCACACGCACCTATATATGACAAAAAATACGATTTAGAAGATAAAGAAAGTCATTGGTGAATTTCAAGTGGCAATAGCCTCTGACAATAATGTAACTATTTGTTATTCAGCGCTGATGGGATTGTCGTTTTTTTTGTTCCAGGTGAGTTGTGATACCGGCGCAATGTTATATGACGAATACGAAGTAAGTACTAATATATCTCGCTGTCGCTGAAACGGTAAGGTCCTTTGTCGAAATAATTACGAGATGCAATTTGTTCCGGACGTTACATGGCTTGATGGAAAATGTCTGGAGGAAAAGAACCCACTTTAGTTACAGAGAGAAGGGTGCAGAGAGAGAATGCGAAAAAAGACCACGGGTCGGAACGATACGAGTGAAGAGAGGGCTCAGTGAGAATCTTCTCTTATAGAAAAGCCACAGACGGGATTCGCGTTTTGAGTATTTTTTTTTGGCTAGGCTGTATCTCACGGTACAGAGCGAGGAAGTTCTGTCACGAGAGCAGAAAAAACACGTTGGCTGGCAAAAAGTCGCGTAATTACAAGACACAAATCTTCCTACTAGGCTGGATATGGCTTTCGGTTCTTCCATATTTGTACACGATAGCGAATGATTTCGACTTTCAGCTCTTTCGGCCGACGACACGTAGACTCTTGAACATACATACTTGCCTGAAGTTCACGAGCAGTCCTAGTGGCTATCGAGATAGGCAGTAACATAGATATAGCGAGAAGAGTACTCATTCTGGGCTAACGCCGCTTGTGGAGAAGCTTTTCACAACGAGTGCTGAGCTGTAAGATAGGGATGGTGGTGGGCCTTGATCATCCACGTTGGCGGTTGGAATATCGTACGTGAGATAGCTCACTGCTTCAATATGAGCCAAGGGAAAAGAAGGGAGAGAAAGAAACGAGAAAGGGAAGAGTTGTCCGGATAGGAGCGAAGCTCACGAAAAAGAAAAGGGCACGGTGGGGTGGGGGCAGGGTGAGAGGCGATCCACAGGGGATGGCCGTTTTCGAGAAAACGGGAGGAAGCAAAAGGACGTCCTGACTACTCGGGTTATGGGGGATGGGAGGCTAGACTTTGGAGGAGCAATAAGGAATTATTGCGGTACCATCGACAAACGGCGACTACGTGGCCGCACTACCTAAAATTTCCTCCGCGTCTTTGTCGTCTTCGTGCTGCTTCTTCCCTCTTAGTTTGCAGTCTTCTTTCCTCACGTGCCCTCGCCTTCTTTTCGGACTTACTGCGAAAGTGCTGCCCACACTCCTCTCCGCCTTCTCTCGCCTATCTCTTCCCTTTATATCTTTCTCCGCGACTCGTCAATATGTAATGTTCGGACCAGACCCTCATTTACCATCTCCCATTGGCTCCATTCTCGCTGCTTTTTCGCCGCTTGGACGTGATATCGTCGATTTTCCGCTCTGCCATCCCTTTAGCTTGTTTACCCGTACAATATTCCATTGGATTTCATCGGATGTTCATATCGGTATATTTCTTTTTTGATTTTTCTCTCGCTATTTTCTTCCTATTGTGTCCTATGAAACGCTGCTTTCCGCGGAGGGGTTCTCTAGATGTCGATCAAAGTAGATTTTTCGTTTCGAACAGCAACAGATCATTTTCCCAAAAGAGACTTTTAATTTGATGAATTACCAAAGGATGGTATTTCATCGAAGTAGGTTTCGTTTAAAAGTCGTATACTCCGAAACTTTCCAATCTCACTTACGAACTTGATTGTCTCGTGGAGCAAAGTTATGTATTAATAAGGATTGGCCAGGAGCTTTTCGACAACTCCATAACAATAAGGCGTTTCGGAGACGAGAGCTTCTCATTTTCGCAAGGTTGCCACTTGGTTTTGTCGTCGGGAGCTCGAAGACGTCAGCATAATAGGTGTTTCTAGCCACGTAGCAACTTTGGTGGTGGTTTTGCGATTGGAAAGTTTTTTCCGCACGTGAGAACGTCAAAGACAAAGGAAGAATAGGCGGGAAGAGGAAGAGGGTTGCCCGGGGGGGGGGGGGGGCAAAGAAAGGAAGTTGGAACAAGTTTCGTAACGTTCCGTGCAATTTGTCGCGCGATACTTCAATTCGTCCGCCGGAGTCTAGTTCTGGAGAACAGAGAAGAGTCATGTACGAAGGTTTTTCCATCGTTATCGCAGGGTGACAAACGTACCTTCCAATAAACCAACGTGTGCTGGCTGGAGAAAAACGAGGCGACAATGGCCAAAAGGAATAGATGCGAAGAGGGTGTTGGGCGGCAAAGTTTCAGTACATGAACGAAAGTTGCAAAGACCCTAAAGCCACAAGCCATGCCGCGGAGAAGGGAGAAGTGGATGAAGGGGAAGAGCCAAGACTCGCGCGGCGAAAAAGCAGGGCATAGCGCCGAGCACAATGTAGTTTTACCTCACAGGCGCAAAGAGGCCGCTTCGTGTGTCTCTTTGCCTCTTCACCTTTCAGCAATTCCGTCACGTACGCGTCACAAGTCCTTGCCGCTGTTAAGTAAGAAGTAACGCCTCACTGGCTGGTACTTGAGGGTTGTATGCTTGAGTACGTAAGTATCCCAAGAGTCATGCCGAGGAACGTCGAGAAAGGATGTTTCTTCGTCTGCCGCTGGCATTCTTCTCTCTGTGCCTTCTCAATCATTATCCGACACATCAGCCGACACATTCGACGAGTTCTTCTTCAGCGACACTTAATTATCTACATTGGTTCCGTGAATACATGTTTCTAAAAATGTCTATTGAATCCGTGTGTGCAAATAGCGCAGTGGAAAAACACAAACATTTTTCCCACAGTTCCGACCGTACGGCGTTTCGAGAAAGTGGTCGACCCACACCCCAATGTGCCAGTAGAGTTGGGTCAACAATTTGTTGAGAAAATAGTCCAGGGTGTACTTCGCAGGTTGGCCGTGGATGGGGTTGTTTCCCGAGCATGGCCCCTGTTTAACCCCGCCCGTGGTGATTATACGAGAACTAGAGGCTCGAAGCGAGAATGGTGCAGGGCGGTCAGGCGCCGTCGGCATACCAAATACACCAAGTATTCCGGTCATGTAGCCTGCGATGGTGCCTTCCTCTACACTCGGGGCTTGGTGAGAACAAGGGACAGACCGTGTCTCCTTCTTCACCCCGTCGTTGGCCGTTCGACCCAATGTTGGTAGCGCACGAGCTGGATGGAGAACCGGGGAGCTTATATCCATACCCCTATATATTATATACATAACCTATTCCCATTCTGCTTGGTAGTCCGCCCGCTCACCCGCGGGCCCACCTTACCGGTATTAATTGGCTCACGAGGCGACACTCATTAGCACTTTGACTAAGAGGGACCTGCAATGCTCGCTCATCCCTGGTAAAACATAACCCATGCCTCGCGAGAACAGCCACCGAGTCATTCTCCCTGGGCGCAGGTACAACCCTCCTGTGTATCTTATGATGAAGCACTTTGCGTAGCTTTCCGAAATTGCAGAGTACTTTGCCAGGATGGCGGAGCTCGAAAAACGATTTGTTTAGTCTTACAAGATATGTATGTAAATTGCGGTAGGTACACCCATCGTATAATGAGATTCGTACGTGATTTTCGTACGGACAAGATAGGTAAGTCATTTGGTGGAAGTTACGTAGCATGCGATGGCAGTTCTACATTTACGAACGATAATGCCAACTTTTCTTTTGGGTTTTAGATGCACTGCGTATCTTCTGGGATATGCCCCGTCTTGAAGTATCTCGATAGTCAAGTCAAACTGCTGGGCTACCGGCACCGGCAGTATCGTTCCGCATTAAAACGTCCGAGGAGTGTTTTACTCGAAGAATACAAAGCGCGCGTTTCCCGTGTCATGTTCATTCGGCATCGAGCAGTTAACCTCTCCGACGATGTTCAATATCAGCTCTGCAGTCGCTATCGTGTTTATATCCGATGAGACGTTTCGGCAGGCAACCCTCTTTGCACATAGTATCGCTAAGCCAGAGCGTCCGCAGGGAACGGAGTAGCCAGCGATAGGATGGTAAACAGTGCTAACTCTGTATTAGGTACACATGCGGTATGGTTGAGCGTTGATGGTAGAAATGTGTGGTATATTACGAGAAACTGGATAGATCGGTAGGGACCATGCCGTATGCGCTGATACTAGCGAACAGCAAGAACGCAACGCGAGATCCGCCCACCCCGAACCCTCTGACAGCATCAAGAATGGAAGTGAAGCCTGATGCTCTTGATCCTCTCGGCACTATCCTATCGCATTCGCATACTGGTGGTTGCCCACTCTGCCTCCCCCCCCCCCCCCCGCCCGCCCCGGCCACCTCGGCTATCGATCTCTCTTCGTATCTCCTACCATAACCGCGAAGGCCCCTATCCTCCTTCCCGACGCTCGGTAGATCCAATTTGACCAGAGAACCGCAGCAACTCCGCGCTGCACCGCTGCTTGGCCCTAATGCCTTCGAATCCGCTGCTTCTTCTCTCCGACCGTTCTATCGTTTTTTTTTTATTTTTATAATCCGTACAATCCTACTGGGCCACGATAGAACCACACACGGCAAACCAATATCCTCTATCTTCCACATGCCAGATCGATTCGCCCGTACGATTTGTCGTCCAGCCTGTCGTCGTTCCTCTTGAATTCGTTTTTCCACATGTCCGATAGCGTCATTCGACGTCGAAACAAAAATCCAGCACGTAGGATGCCGTTTTGGGAATTGGGGCACTCGATAGGTGATCCACTGTTGGAATAATTTGACATCGGGTACTTGCGATACTAAGCATTTTCCTCATTGTGAGCTTTGGAAAGCCCGCGCCGTAGAAGACGTTGTTCGATAAGGTATTGTTTGAGCACGTCCAAGGCTCATCGTTACAGACACTTTACCGCCGCCGCAACGTACCTCCCGTTAAAGTAGCTTCCCAGGTAGGAAATCAAAAGGCTGACAATGGAAACAAGCTTGTGCGAGCCTTGTTTCATCGAGCCTGAGTGAGACAGACCTGGGCCAGGTTTCATTGCATCGTTTGGAGCAGCCTGGAATCAAGACTGGCTGCTTAGCCTAAACTCAGGGTTATTTCAACCTTTATTCAGCCGGTGAATTTTAAGGCTAATACATCAAGTCTGGATGCAGGCTTGTTTCAGGTTGTAATAAAATAAACTAAGTTGAAAATAATATTTTTTCTGTACTTTTATGAAAAAAAAAATTACAAATAAATTTGTAGGGTGCGAAGACAGGAAAAACAAAAAAAAAATTTTTTCTCGTCACACAGATTTCGTATATACTCACTCTCTGGAGTTTGCGCACACTCTGTGTATTACGTGTCCCATAAACAACAAATAAAATAAAGTATTGTTTTTAAATATATTTTTTATATATATTTTATAAGAAATAATATAATGAATAATAAATATTAGGTCATATCATAATTCGGTGGACACTTTTATTTTTTCACACTTGCCATCCTGTTTGTGATAAGTTTGAGGTTATGTTACTGTTATGCACTGTTGACGTTTACATGTCAAAAAACATACGCAATTTGTGTTTACGCGTCGTTTCGACAATGGAAGAATTGAAAAAGTCTGTAACTGTGCAAGAACAACGCGCATTTTTCAAAATTTGTGCTCTGCTGAATTATTCAGCTTGTCTATCGGGAAATCTTCTGCACAATGCAGTAGGCAAGAACGCGCTCAAGAAAAGTGCAGTGACGAATTGGATGAAATCGTTCAAGGAGGGAAGGACAAATACTGGAGACGCACCGAAGTCGGGTCGACCAAGATCGCCTTCGAGACAAGAAAGGAAAGAACGAAACCAGGACTTGTTGCGATGCTCTAGTAGAGTGATCATTAATGACATCTCCGCACAACTGAACATACCTTTCGCATCGGTAGAAAGAATATTAAGAGACGATTTATGTCTGGTGTCGAAGCTCGGTGAATACGTTCCCCATTCGTTGTCGCCTTCCCAGAAGGAGAAGCGAGTTGACATCGCACGTGCGAACTTGTTGTGGCTTAGTCATTGCAACAATGACCGAAGAAAATTCATTTGCCTGGACGAAAGTTGGGTCGAATTTTTCACCCCCCTGCAAAGACATCAAGCGCGCTCCTGGGTCAGACCAGGCACACAAGCCGAGCCCATACTACGCGCAGAATTGCATGAGAGGAAAATCTCGCTGATAGTAGGCATGGATGTTCACGGCGTGGCGTTTTGGAAGACTTATGAGGAAAATATCACAATGATGGCCGAGGACTATAAATCGTTTTTGGAGGAATATATCCCAAGATGGGCGGTACATCGCAACATTAGAACACCAGTACTACTCCATGACAACGCTAGACCCCACAAAGCCTACGCAGTTCAGGAATTAATCAAAGACATGAGTTGGATTGAGCTGCCTCATCCACCATATTCACCTGACATGAACCCGTGCGATTTCAACTGCTTTGGCCATTTGAAGCGGCAGTTGTCTGGTCACCGATTTAACAACAAACAAGAATTGGATTCCGCCATTAACACCGCAATGACTAGCCTTAATGAAAATGGAACATTTACTGGGGTCAATGACTTCCCATTAGTCTGGCAGTGTGTCATTGATAGCTAAGGGGACTACTAATTATTACACAAAAATATAAATTATTATTGAATGAAAAGTAAAAGATTTTTTGAAAAATGAAATTGTCCACCGAGCTATGATAGGACCTAATATATATAATAAATAAAATGAATTCTTTACAAATTTATCAAATTTACCCCAATGTAGAATATAGAAAACTAAAAACAGGCCTTATACAGCCTCGAGAAGAGTTTGGGATAAGCCTGGTCATAAATGCTCGTGAAGTCTTCATTAAGGCTCATTTTGAGCCTTGTTGTGTCGTCGTTTCAGGCTTAGTACAGGCTTTCGTCCTGCCTGTGTGCAAGAGCCTGAAACTGCGTTATCATTCAGAGGTTCAGCTAGGCCTGAAATCAGGTTGATGCTCAGCCTGAATTAAAAAATGTGAACCTTGTTTCAGAACTTGGCGAGCCCTTTTTTCATTGTCAATTCCTACCTGTGTTGCAGTCTAAAACCCCTGGTGCGTTTCCTCTGCACTTACCCAAAACTGGCACAGCGCGTCCACCTCTGTCTTCGTGATGCAGTAAGACACACACGCACATAGATGACGCGTGTGTCTTTCGTCTGAACACGGATATTCGGAACAATTCGGTATCTCTCTCATTGTGGCAGTCCCTTGGCTCGTCTCTGTAGCATTAACCGCGCTGCGCTAGTTCATCCCTGCCGCCCTTGATACCCGACGTTTCCGCTATTTGTCCAAATTACATTTATTACAGCAGCGAACAATGGCAAATAATAACGTCACCCGGTACTTATGCTTTACGAGCGTCCCGGGCAGCCACTTTGGGCCCACGTTCCGTAGACTTGCATGCAACTTGGCTATCGTATATCTGTCGCCACAGATGTATTCGGCGTCTATCGGTAGGAGAACAAGGGGATTCGGAGATGGTTGACAAAGAAGGAGAGACATAAGGGAGAAAGACGAGGATGGATTTGATAGTTTGGGCCAAGAGAGAATCATATCGGTAGAAATGAAAGGTTCACTTAGAAGTGTTCGCAGGTCTGGGATTTTCCGCATTGTCACGCCAGCAACGATAAAGTGAAATTACCGAAAGGGGTGGAAAGTTATATGGCGAAAGCCAGGGGCTCAATGTAGCTCGTGAAATGCCACAGCACGCTGCGACAGGCCGGTAATGTGAAGTAGGTATGGCGGCATGGACGCAGAACTTGTAAGTAGAGAATACTGTATTGATTGTTCCTCGTATGGGGGGGGGGGGGGGGAAGGGGGAATGAGAGGCTTCACTTTCCAGTTGTCCGTTTATCAGTAGCAATCAGTGACGGATCGAGCATCCGGTAATCGCGTCGTAATACAAAACCGGAGCGAAAACTTTGATCGTCTAGGCCAAATTCGGATATCGTCATCTACTGGAATGACTAGTGCTTAATCGATGCTGAAGCACTTGGTCATCTTTTGGCACACATGGACTTTGGAAACTTGAACAGCCGATCTCATACAGGACGATTGAAACGTCGGACTAACTTTTTTCCATAGCGTGTTTCGGCCAATGTGCATGTAGTTTACGCCACAGTGCTCTGGGGTGGAGGAACAGACACAAAAGTTACATCTCCGTCGTTGGTTGACTAACTCGAACGCATCCACATATAAAAGTGAAAACGGCGCATTCGCGGTCTGCGTCTGACACTTCCAACCAACCTCCACTTTCATTCTTCTCCCTCTTGCTCCATTTGCGTTCTCATTCTCTCGCTCCTTCCATTTCTTCCTTGGTATTCGCCAATGCGTAACTGCAGACGAAGGGAGGGCTGCTTTCCACCTTGTCGTTCGCGATACGGCACTTTCTCCTTTTCTGTATCTCAAGAATGGACTTTTCCAAAGTCAGCGCCATAGTAAAAGCCTTGCGGCTCTCTGTTCGCGACGGGTATTCCATCCGGCACAAACACGCCGAGATAGCACAATGAGTGTGGAGTATCACACGCACGGAACGAATTTCGGAGGTACAGGGAATAGTTCCGACGATCGGTAAACATGCTACGTTACGTCGACGCAGCGTTTTTTTTTGTTCCCCCTATCTTCATCAATAAAGTCTTTCAAAGGCACATATAGAATGCCTTCTTCCACAGAGGATTCGCGCTGCCCCAGAATGCGCGTGTGCTCTTTTTCGAAGGGCAGGCCTCTTTGTTCCGGTTTCTGTTTGATGCTTAGAAACATCTTCGAGCCATCCTCGTTTCTTCTTCTCTCAATGGGCATGCTTTTAGACGCGGCACTATCAGACTAAATGACGAGTCTCTCTTCCCGCCGTTGTCACGTAACATCCATTACATGACTTTTTTCAATTGATAGCCTTTTTTAATCCGGTTTCCTTATTTTCTACAAAATAACCCGCTCTAGCTTGTTTTTCCACTCTATTTTCAACACTTTGCACTCAAGAGGTTACTCTCACTCATCACTTACTATCCGAGCAAAAAAGGGTCGCGAGTGCAAAGGGTTAATTTGCCATTAAAAAAAAATAATCTTCTACTTAAAAAATTGGAAACTTTTTCCGCGACATGGCTCTTCTGCACAACGTAACAATTTGAGAAAAAAAAAGACAAGCGAAACGCTCGCTTATCGGTTGCTGCTTCGAGCGTTGTGCAATTTGCATGTATCGGCTACTTAACACGGGGCAATCATCGTGAACGAAGCTCGGACCATAAACATTGGGATATGTTGAGTGCCTCGTTCTTCCCTCGGCCACCATGACCGCCCTTCGTATCTTATCACGACCGGAGAACGATCCTCTCGATAAGAAGGTGCTCTATAGAACGTGTATTGGTTGTCGAGACTCGTTTCGTGGTGATACTCTCTGTCATCCACACACGCACTCATGACTCAGAAACCGTATGTGACGCGAATGAAGCGGAGAGTGTGTTACGACTCTGTGGCCTCGCCCCGTTTCGCAGTAGCGTTTTATCAATTTTCGTCTCTCCCTAAAGCGGGGAGAAAACTTTATCTGTATATACCGATCGAAATGCCTCTCGTGACAAGAGACTGTCACAGTGATCGAGAGCCCCCCCCCCCCCCCCCCTTGAAACCTGGAACCTCGGAAGGAAGCGAAAAAGGAAGAGAAAAAAATGTGGTGAACGGATAGGAGAGTTGCCAGTCTGCCGGAGTCCATGATAAAACTTGTAACCACCCGTAGAGCGCCTTCTCCTCATTCTCCAATGTTCCCTTCCAGAAAAGTAAGGGTGACTCGATTTTATTTACCATTTATCGAGGATCATAAAAACCGGACTCGCCTTCTGTCGACCCATGCGGAGCTCACGATATCTGTAGTGCACCGTATCAAAGATGTGTTAGGAGCCGTATTCTTGAGGGTAGGCGCACCCCACCAGCTCCATGTCAAACACGGTTGTTAACCGTTGCTTGTATACATTCACTCAGCTTAAGCCATTTTTTATGTTCACTTCATACTTTATGATTATTAATATCGATATACCACCACCGTCGTCCCCCTCATCTCCGAATAACCTTCGTGACATAAAGGAGGCGAAGGCGTTGCTGCAGGGAAAAAAAATGAGCGCTGGCAAGAAGGGAGGAAATCGATAAATATTTTTCGAAGTTGTTAAAGCTTCGGGATATCCACGAGGCTGCGCTTGCCGAAGACGTGCACGCGCGATCGAATCGATTCGTAGTTGACGTAGCAGAAGTTATGTGATTAAATCGCGATTCCGTGGATCCGTCCGTGCGTCGTCCCGCCTTTTCTCCTTCCATTTTTATATGGAATACATTCACTCTGAAATACCCTCGCACAGTGCTTCCCCTTATTTTTACCGACCATTTTTTCCCCTTTTGCGCTGTTGATCCTTCGTCCTTTCCACATCCAATGAATAGTCTCGCCGTGGAGTTGCTCCATTTTTCGAGTACACGTAAAGAATACCGAAGGACCTCTAATCTCCTACTCTGCCACTGAATCCCCAACGGTGACATCTCCATAATTTTTTTTTCCACTTTGCCACTTCAGACTCTAGTCATACAGGTGACCACGACTTTTTCATTTTGCTCTGTGATCAGGAAATATATACACTGCCGGCCAAAAGTTTGCGTACAATAATCGAAACTTCTTGCCGTCACAAAAGTTAAATAGCGGACTCAAAAATAAAGATAATTGAATTTCTCAAGCGGCGTTTTAAAGAGGACAAATTTACCTTTATTTTCCTTTTTAAGAAAATTCTCTACAATTTTCTTTCGACCTGGTACGCATTTTTGGACGTGGCCATTTTCCGGCTATTTTTTGGCCGTAAAAAATTAACGACAAAGTTTGTGGAAAAAAAATTATTTTTGATTTTTAGAAAGTCTCGGACGATTTTTTCGCCCCAGTATTGCATTTTTAGCTGAAAAAGACATGTTTTAGAGAAAAAGGCCTTATCGAAGAACTATCGGGTTTCAGAAGAAATGCCAAGAGGGTAAAAAGTTGCACGGGTATACACTGGAGGTGCGAAAAAAATTTCAGAATTTTTTTGGCACATTTTCTTCACTATTTTTGGTTGGAACTTTGATGAGTGGAGAGGCTCCATTTGGGAATTATGGGGTCTAGGACAATATATTAAGAAAGGAAATTTATTGACATTTTCATTTTTAATTAACTACAATTTTGTAAGATTTTTTTATAAATCATTTCGGTGGAACTCGGAGAATCTTTTTTTTTTATTGAGAAACTTGTATAGAGGAGGTAAGAGATGCGATTGACTGTTTTTTGTGATATAAAAAGCAAGTCGAAAAGTTTACAGTTGTGTGGTGCTTGATTTGCGATGAAGGATCAAAAAGAGTAACTCATTATTTAGGAAAAAAATCATGGTGAAAAAAGTTTTTAAAAATAAATCTGGTAAAATGTCAGCCAATCTAAAATGAAAAATTATAACTGTTTCTTTTTACTATTTTTTCTCAAATCTCATAGTTCTCGAGGCACAGCAACCAACTGACGACGATTCTCTGCGTGCCGCCGATTTTTTTTTCCTCAAAATGTAAAAAATTGTAGTTAATTAAAACACACAAAAGTAAACAAAATTTTCTTTCTTAATATATTTTCGTAGACCCCATCATTCCCAAGTGGAGCCTCACCACTCATCGAATTCCCAACCAAAAATGGTAGAAAAAATGTCCAAAAGAAAATGGTAATAATATTCTGGCCACCCCAGTGTGAACCCATGTAACTTTTCACCCTCTTGACATTTCCTCTGAAACCCTATAGTTCTTCGATGACACCTTTTTGTTTCCAAAACATGTCTTTCTTAGCTAAAATGCAATACAGGGGCGATAAATATTGTACGAGGCTTTCGAAAAAACAAAAATGTCAGTTTTGATATTCTTTTTAAGTCTAGCATGGAAAAAAACCCAGGAAATTTTGCAGTTCATTTTCGACGGCTGAAAAATAGCCGAAAAAGGGCGACATTCAAAAGTAGGTAACGAGGCGAAAAAAAATCATGGAGGATTTTCTAGAAAAGCAAAATAAAGGTAAATTAGTCCTCTTTGAAACGCCGCTTGGGAAATTCAATTATCTTCACTTTTGAGTCCGCTATTTAACTTTTAGTGCCGTAAGAAATTTCGACTAGTGTACCCAAACTTTTGGCCGGCAGTGTGTATATTTTTGCAATGTCTATATTCCAATAGGAAAATCGAAAATATCTTCTTATCATTGGATAAGTGATTGATACTTGCGATAATGAAATACCAATCGTTGATATGACGGCATCGGAGAAGTGAAAATAGAAACAACAAAAAACCATGAATACCAATAACATATTATTGTATTTCGTGTACATGCGTGTAGCCGAGATACCTAATGCACGTTACTTTCGTATTTCTTTTCGGAAGAATGTACGTGACTCTTCCTTTTTCGTATTGACGTATAAGAATGAGAAACGAATTTGTGGTGTATAAAACGTCGTGCTAGGTACACACACACACGAATACGATATTCCGTGGCTTTTTGCGGGCTCGTATGCGAGGAGGTTAGCCCGCTGGCGAATCTCCGGAACACATAGCCACGAATCTTTGCCGCTGAGCGAGAGAAAAGGAGAAGAGCGCGGCAAAAGGGAAGACTAGAGAAATGGATGGGGGTGGCTCGGCACGAGAGAGGAGCCGTGATGCCAGCCCCGATTGATTTACGTTGCTCGTTACGCGGTCCACCGCTCCGCGAAGAGAGGAAAATAAATTGATAGAGCAAGAGCGAGAGGCCGATACCAGACCACAGTTTGAGACCACATGGCTAGCAAAGGAAACGGAATAAACGAAATACACTCGGGTACTTGACGAATCAAAGGGCGGGAGAACGAACGTCGCTTGTCGATCTTCCGCGTAGAGCAAGAGTGAGAGAATGAGAAAATGAGTTCACGAGAGCCGTAATGGAAAATGTAAAGTAGAATAACGCTTTGACAAAGACGACGCTAGATCTCTCAAGGAAGAGGCTGCTGCTATACCAGTCCCAACGAAACGTCAATCTTGCAGAAAAGTTCATTTCTTCTCCGGCTCGTTGTGTCTTCGAAACCTGCCCCGTCAACTGTTCGTCTCTGGAATTTCTGAAAACACGTCATACGCAACATTCGGTCTCTGCAATTTATTTCTGCACGGCATCAAAAGGTTCTCCCTCGCATCCTTCAAAATGGCTTGATAAAGATCAACATCCGAATGTATCCTTATGTTACAATTTGTAAAATATTGCGACAGAAGTAGTTTTGACTCATGTCGACTTGGAGGAAAGTTTGAAGCATCAAAATAACCTGCAAAGGCCTTATTGGATCAAGGAACATCCACATCAATTGATATTCTTGTCATAGGGGTTTTGCCATGATTGTCTAGCAAAGCTTTTATTTGCCGTTCGCTCCTTGCCATGCCACACCTCTTCGGGGTTGATCTGCTTTTTTCGGTCTCCAGCCAGAAGCCCCGGGTTTTTCCTGCTAGTATTTGTCACAATTACTTTTTTCGACAGCAACCTGCCACGTCGTGTCCCTCCGCCTTGCTCATTCTGTCGGCTGTCATCTCATCTTAGTAGCCCAGTACATGTCTCACTGTATACGTGCGATGCCTCACCCTAGAAATTCGCTTTCCAAGAAGAAAGTTGAGGTCAGGTGTCGCGTGACCTGCGCATCATTTCATTCGCCAATTGGTTTTGTTTGGGTTTTTCGAGATGTCCATTTATCGGACGTGGCTGATCTTTTGGGTTTGCCTTGTTGTGCAATATTAAAGAACTAATTCGGAATTATTTCTCGTCAGTTTAATTCTGCTATGAAAATACGTGGATTCGAGGTTCTCCCACTCATAATGGGTGACAGCAGCCGAGGCAGGGGAAAAGGAGGACAATTTTATTGATGAGAAGGGGCGAAATTCTTGGTCCGCTATGCGAGATGAGACGTTGCCTCTCCCGGTGAATTTACGTTCTAATATAGAAATTTCATAAAAGGGGCACTAGCGCGCGACGTTGCTCGTCGTCGTACGTCCCGTCATTTCCACTTCGGCCATGTGTCTCGCAAGATCCTTCACTCCCGTTCTTTCCCAGCTACATGAGCGGGCAATCGTGCGAGCACCGCCACCGCGAAGTACGCGTCAATCACGGAGGAGACTCAACCCTTCGCTCGCGCAACCCTCTTCGTTTTCGAATCCTCCCTCGGTGCATATTTTCGCATCTACTCCTCAGCGACAATGTAAAACCGAGGTTTGCTTCGGGGTAGCCAAGTTTTACGGATAATCTAATCCATTGACGCAGGTGAAAATGTTACCACTATTGGCGGTACATGCTCGTACAGATTCGCGTACACGAACCCCATTTCCTATGCTCCCAGACAAGCCGAAGAGAGACACAAAGAGGGTACAAATGGGGGACATGCGAAATATAAAAAATATGCTGAATTTATATGCGAGCCACGAGCCGGCTCGTCTGACTGATGGGGATCCAAAATTTCGTATTCCGATGTTCAACGAAAGAAATTGACTTTATTGAGGTTTATCGACCGCAATATTACTTTCAGGAAGACTAGAGGTAAGGAGTACGAACGCCGTGTCGTCGAAACGTCCGCAAAAGTGAGGACGAGAAGGGCGGCGCTGCTCTCCCACCCCTCCGAAGTAAAGTCAGCAACAAACCAGTGCCGTACGATACGCTCCCTCGTATGGAGCGATAATTTGATCAAATGAATTGTAAAGATAGTGCCGTACGATATGCAAAAAGCACCCTTTGCCACATCATATAGAGCGATCATTTCATCAAATTAGTTGTTCAACCAGTTGGTGAAGGCAATTTCTATATAGATAGACAGAATTCTTATATATAGATTGTTTTGGAGAATACCGAAATACAGAAATTAAGTCAGTTTTTTTTGTTGCGGAAGCAGTAACAAGCAAAATTTATTTATAGACGGAAGAAAATTCATAAGAAATTTGCATCCCGACAAAAAATTTACAGATTATCACCATATTTACACATTGTGACACGCTGTACAGATAAAGAATAATAACGACAAACAGAAATGAAGTCAGTTTTTTTTGCCTTGCGGAAACCATAACAAACAAAATTTATTTATAGACACAAGAAAATTCATAAGAAGTTTTAGTCCAGACAACAGTTTTTCAAATTATCACATCTCATATTTTCACATTATGACACGCTGTACAGATAAATCGATCTTACAGTTTTGATTTTTTCCTATTGTCTTTCGTTTTTATTTTCCTTGCGTCATTATTTTCGTTTACCGATCGCGCTAGAAAATGTCCTCTCATGACGAGATAATAGTTTATCACTCTCTTCGTGAGCTTCTTTATTGTGTGCTTGGCATCCCACGTAGTACTCTAAATTTTTCATGTCCGAAACTTTGTCGAGAACTTGATGGAGAGTGTTGATTTTAACGGCAGTTCACGATCGATCGCTGCACTCGAAGTTTGTCTCGCCTTTGGGCACTGAAAGCAACAGTTCAAACAATATTACAAGCTTTTATTTAATTTGACTTTGTATGAAAATGGCAAATTGATATTTCACCCACTCACCCACTCACTTCCCATTTTCACGCCTCGAAAATAAATATTTTGTTTATTTTCGAGACATGAGACCAAACGTGCAATATACGAAAAAAAAAGTCCATATACTGCACGTTTTGTCTCATCGACGGGGGGACACTTGCTCCATATCTCGCGTTTGTGATCATTTTTATTTCACTCGGTACGATAATGGTACGATAAAACGAAACCATTCTTTTTATGAATGTAAGTACTATTTTTCTTGCTTACGATTGATTGTTTTCGCCGCAGATCACTAAATATATTTTATACCGAGACAATTCTTTTTTTTTACATCTAACACAATTCGCAAAATTGGTTAGCCCGAACACGCTTTATGCCAACACGAACGACGAGCGGGAATCGTCGATGACACGTGACGTCAGTTGTGTTCTTGTCGCTTAGTTCACTTCGGTGCGGTCATGCCCTAGCGACGCACGCCGTGAAAACACTGACTACTAAAATCCACAGTTTCACGGACGCTTTTGGATCGGGCGCGCTACGGGCGTTCGTACTCTTTACCTCTAGTCTTCCTGATTACTTTTCTCGTGACGCATTTCGGCTGGCTCGGCAACCGAGCGTCGCTCAAGCTTTTCCCTTTTGCCCTTAACCACTATATGTGTATGCTGATACGTTCGCGGTTAAAAAATTGTCTAAGGTACTCTGTTGATCGGAGAAATTCATTATTTCGATACATTTTTTTTCTATCGAGAGCTAGATAAACACGAAAAGGCGAGAAAATACGAATCTAAAAAAATAGAAAGACGCTATAGAGAGAGAGGGAGAGCGAGCGAGTACATATACATTTAATTCCGTAAGAGTGCTCGCTCCTGTATAAAAATACATTTACCACGCTTTCTTAGCTCCCTTCATAAGCTGTTGAACACGAGCAGAAAGATCGCCCGGGGTCGCTTTGCGGTGGAAAGAGAAAAAAAAAAATTCGGGCTTGGCCGTTAAACGAAATGGCCGGTAACGGCCAAGAGCTCGTAACTGAGACTTGTTTGCGCTATGTGGGTATTTCACAATGGTGCGAGCACCGTCCTATGGACCCATTGGGAGAAAGAGTGCCGGAGCGAGAGAAAGGGTCGAGAAAGAATGGAGAAAGAGTTAGCGAGGGCGAGAGAAAGATCGGAGGGTCGTATCGGGCGATTCGCCCTCGCGCCTTTGCCAGCACGCGAATAATATTGTGGGTTATTCCGGTGAAGACGGAAAACTCGTTAGTCCCTTCGGGGGAAAAGGGCCTTTTCACCTTGTCCTTTTGGATGTCGTCGCTGTCGTTATTGTGTTGCCGGTACCCCCCTCTGTTCGTCTGATCTCTTTATTCGCTCGGCCATACACGCAAGTACGATATTCCTGGGATGTCCTTCCGAGGGCGTGAATTCCAAATATGTTAACGCAAACGTTTACAGGCAACGGTATGCCGCCGTATTGTGAAGTGATCGTTAAGACGGATACGGCTGGCGACACGAGTCTTTCATTGCGTATAAAATGTAAAATGGCCGCGTAACAACTGTTCGGTATGTTGAGGATCCTTTCTCGTCCTGGCAGTCGACCGAAAGTGTGGTTAAAAATGGCCGCTTCCGTCAAACCTTGAGATAAAAGCCTCTTTCGACTTTTGAAGGTTGTTTGGTGATCGTTACCACCCATCGGTCTATAGGAAACATCGCCCGTAGGAAACTATGCGCGTTATGATCGGGAAAAAAAGAAGAAAAAAAAACAGAAACGAATGTTGGCATACGTGGGCGATATAGCGGGCTAGGACAAGGAGAAATGCCAGGGCTACGAGGGCTGCGTTAGGACGAAATCGTATTATCTATAGGGTGGACACTACAAACAGCCCGGGCACGGCACGGGGGCAGCTAATTATTTAGACACGCTTGGACGCCACCCGATCCATCACTCTCCGCATCGGCCTCCTTTCTCCGCTACCGGCGCTCGCTCGCTCGTCCAATCACACATCAGCCGGTACTCGAGCTCGCGCGTGTACCCTGCTCGATATCTCGCCCATACGTACCCTAATAGCGTACCGGCTATGTCTTTCCGACGCATACGTGTGCACTCGGTACATTCGTGTATAGACATACACGAATGTCCGCTCGACGATGCTACAGAGTCGAGGGTAGTTCGAGAAGGGATAGGCTTTCGAGCTGTCAAACTAAGTGATCGAATTAGTCCCTCCCGTATGATCCTACAGTTGGGATTTCAGAGGCGAGAGATTTTCGCCGAAACCTTCCTATATTTGGCTGCAAAAAAAAAAGTAAGCGGAAGAAAAAACAGACTGCCGAGATATATTACATCTGGTACCACCACGGCTCGACAACTGTATCCCTCATCGTATACTTTCTATGTGCTCCGGTCGTTTCGCGCTCCATGAAACATTTTATTTCTTCACTTACAAAGGGGCGTTTGCGCGCTTTTATTATGTAGCATGTGTTGGCGTGTGTTCGAAATAGGTGTACGACCAATCGTGCGCCAGCTTCAGAGAGTATGCAGCCTCGTGACAGCGCTGATCGCACCAGCCTGCATGGAACGTAACATCTAAGCTGGACCAACATTCCACGACTTTTCCGAAACGACTTTTTACGCTTGGCTCACATTGGAAAGCTCACAGGCGGGGATTACGTATACCCAGCCATGAGCTGAGAATAGACGCTAGTCAGTGAAACGGACATGTGTGTGTGTGTGTATGTGTGTGTTGACTATCTCGAGAGAGCTGCAGCTATGGTAAAAAAAGAGAGTAGGTATAATGCTTAGGTGGATTGTGTACAGAGCGTAACCGAAGGCTCGCGCTCCGTGAAATTAAGATCAACCACCTTCAACGGAGCAATCTCCACTCCTTGTTGCACCCCCGCGATGTCGCTGAGAACACGCTCCTTCGCTCCAAAGATTTCTTCCCTCCTGCAAGGCTCGCCTCCTTCACGCTCGGTCGCAACATCGAACAATCACCAGCCAAGGCTCGCTCTCAAAATTTCATGTTTTTCCAATCGATAGGGGATGATTGTAGGATTTGAGTGAAACGGGTAAGGTTGCAGAATGCCTTTTTCTCAACGTACCAAAATAGCTGTTTATTTTCATTGGGGTTTACCCTTTTAAACCACGTGTGCAAAGCCGTTGCGTGTACCTACCTCCTCGTACGTGATACCTCGCCTAAAGAGGAGATTACTCCTCGAATATCATAGTCACCGAGATGGTAGCCCCGAGGCGAGAGACTCCACCCTACCACCGAGACTTTGCGCGCTGCTTTCCAAGCTCCTGTACTTACATGTTTGATTATGATGGAAAGGTAAACAGGCTTTGTGGCTGATGTTGATTCATGTATAGGTAGTTCAATCTTGATTGCACAGACAAAAAAAATTGCGACAATGAAATCAAAGAACGTTCGCTGAAGAAATTCTTCTATCGATGACGATTTTTTATATCGACGCCTATGTCGATGAGACAGCGGCAAAGATCGTGACTCGATTCTACTCGGAAGTACCTTTCCACATCATGGATCCAAGTGCGTCGGGCAATTTGCACGAGATTCATATTTAATTTCCCGACAACGAGCGCATTTTAGCACGTCGACTTGTCGTGTAGCCTCGACAAACATTAGAGCCTTATAGCGAAATCGTATCTCGAGAAATATTATGCACGGACGGAAAAGAAACGCTATTTGAGAATAGTATGTGTTTGCCTATTAGAGTCTGGCTACCGTTGGAACGCTCGGTCATCATTTTCACATCTTGAGGTGCGAATGAAAATGTTTGAACCACGATAGCCGAAGTAATCGGCAGCGGATAGCGGTGAAAATAATTTAGCGTTTCCTCAATGTCCTTTCAACTGAGGACTTTGGTGCGCGACTCTCCCGGCTGGATGGTGAAAGTCAATGTTGAGCGTGAGCATTGCATCTATCCCTCATTCATTCGGATATTCTATCGGTATTCCGCTTTCAACGCTCGCCCGATACGACACTTTATCTCTGAAAGCTTTGTTTTCACCTGTCATCAATATTTAGATGTTTCTGATGTCAAGAGACACAGAGCGCTGGAGGAACCGGAAGCTTGCAGAAACGGACAGCCTAGACAACGGCTAGAGACGGTTAATCTTGTGACGAGGGGGTCCGAAGCTTCCAACTTGTTTGGTAATTCCTACGATCGTCCCCTAGCTGGCGTTTCGGTTTTTCATTCACCTCGTTCTATCGTGCCCTTAATTGAGTTTCTGCGACATGTAGTATCTGTTATACTCTGCGCCTAGCTATCGGTGTGATGGCAGTGCCGTGTGGAGTCAGCCGGAAAAACTGCTGTCAGCAGCGCATGGCCTTGTACTTTCTCTTCCGCTAGCACGGTTTTCCAAAGCTGTTCCAGTTCGCTGGAAGCGGCTATAGCGGCCCGAGAAATTAGTCCAATGTGGAGGAGCGCAATGACGAGTGTGGCTCGAGAACGCATCGACAACGTGGAAATCTCACGAGACAGGGTGAAAACGACAATTGCCAGATGGATTCAAATAAATTGGGTGCGGGAGCGAAGTCAGCGATGCGTACGCATACGGAGGAAGAGCCTTAGAGGAATGCCTGTATGGTCGACAGAGTCATTGATCATTCATGGGGACGCATTAGCGTGCATCGTGTACGTGTATATTATGTTGATCGGTCGACTTCTCTCATCCGCTCATATTCTCCTCTGTGACTTGTGAAACAACGCGCTCAGTGACACACACCGGTGGGATCAGCCTGCCGTAAATTTATCCTAATGTCTCGTTGGATGGAGGGCGGATGTCGCGTAAATGGAAGGGAATCAGGGGTTACGTGTATCCTCTGGCAATTAAATGCTCGCCTACGATGTATGTAGATATCTCGTTTATCCGGCCTAGTCGTGGCAACTGAAATGCCGATAAACAAGAGGACTTGTCTTTCTCCGACTCAACCCGGGTACTAAACATCCCAACGACACTTTACAAAAGACATTTCCTGAAATAGCACTTGTTTATACTCGGCCACGTTTCCAGTTACGAACAACGATGTGTGGGAGCTTCGCGCTTGAATCTCGTCGCTCCACCGACATTACCTCAGTCGCTTGCGCTCGTTAAATTCGCAAGAGGTGGACAAAATTAGCGGGGCTTCTCGAGAAATTACATGACCATCTCCGTTGCTCGTACCACCCTCTGGTACTCCGTGCCCGTTCCTCTTTTTCACCAACCCCGTCCGCTTTTTTTTTCCACGGTCCATGGATTTCGCTCGCACTATCGTTGCAGAGCCTCAAAGTGACTACGACAAGGAGCGTCAGCAGGCAAACTGTTACCATACCCCGGTGCTACTATAGTCCTTCGGCTTGCGCGGCCCTCAGGGGTGCCTTTCCAGCACAGCATTACCCCCCCCCCCCCCCTCCTTCAGTCTTCAATTCGCCCTGCCCCTGCTGACTTCTGAAATTAGAAAACTTTTTATGTACGCCAATTTTTAACCGGAAGGCGCTCTTCAGCGGTAATTACTTTTTGAGCTTCCCTGCCTCGCTCTCCGAGAGCATCATACTCCGAACGTGTTCTCTCGCCAGTACTCTCGACTTCCTTGTCGAAGATCTCTTCTATCTCGTTGCAACGGCGCGGTACACCCATCGATGGATATTAACTTCGTACAGTTGTCGTTCTTGCTGTGGGGATTCCCTGGCAATTTACGGGAGTTCCAATTCGGGGCTTTCAATGATCAGTTCGTAGGCCAATGGCCAGCTGGTACATTTTCTTGTCGCATCCGGTGGTATTTGGGTGCACGGTCTTGTTATCTATACGGCAAGGAAGCGATCAAACAATTTGTCATGTTTTCGAAAACCCTTACCTTCCTGTCGCCATATTCCGCAAGTTCTCTCTGTTCCCCGCTGGGGCCTCTTTTTCCTCATTGGGATTGAGGTTGGAGGGTCTGTAGGAGAATGAACATCGCTAATGGAGGTAATAGAGCCTGACAAACGGTCAGAACTGAATTTCCGTATCATTTCACGTTGTTAGCCGAGCGAATGAACTATCGGGAGCACATGTATGCATGACAAAAGCGAGCGCTACTCCACCCATACTCGTCGTGGCTGTAGTAGCATTATGGGTGCGGACCGGAAGGCAGTCCATTCGTCAGGCTGTGCCATAACGGCGGGGTCAGTGGGACGTGTCTCGTATCCTGGCGACCGCCGTCTCGCCAAACCGCGTACTGCTCTGTCGTCCCGCAATATGACGCTTGTATTAAAAAAAAATGAATAGTTGGCGATAAGTCAACTCCTCAACTGAAAGTCCTGGGGGAATCTCGATCGTTTTTGCTCAGGTGTATCGAACGTTCATCCGGTCGACGCAAAATTCTAGTTGTGTAAGACAGATTTGCCGATTTTTCGTCGCTCCCTTTTCAATAGGGTTCAAATAAGCCTTCGGACGAGTCCGCAAACTGCTTGAGAGGCGATGAAAACTTCTCCGAGTACGGGAGAATCGCTTTTTGTGAATGGACCGTTCCTGCTCGCGGTCTACAAGTTTCTTGCGAATCTTTTCCTCCATCCACAATCGTCTCGTATCATCTGCAACATGTATCTTTTTTTAACACCTCAAGTTTTGCTCTTCCATTGTTAACTTTTTTGGCAACTGTTCGATCCATATTTCGTATTCGCGTGTTCGAGAGTTATCCGCAGTGTTTGTTCGCATATAAACCGATATAATAGTCGTTTCGAAAGCACTCTCATACTTGGCGAAACAAACTGCCAGCCTGATGAGGAATAATTGACGTACGTGTAGCATTGTAATAGAATGTTTGTACTTCACTACAGCTTGGGAATTAGCAAGTTGGGAGAGGCCCAAAAACCGAAACGGGAAACCCAGCTAGAAGAGATGAGAAAGTATTCGGCAGAGAGAAGCATTGTGAGCCGACTGTTTTCGCATCCCAACAGACACGAAAGCAAATACATTTACGCGTACACGAAAATCACGACAGACGTGCCGGTTTAATCAGTAGCCACCACCATTCGCGCTTTATCGTGCTTTTTTCACTCGCTCATTTTCCTAGTTTTTCGTTCATGGACTATACGCTGGCTTCGTTAAAGTCTCACAACCTCTACATCGGTATTTTTCCGTGTATCTTTTTTCATAGACACAAGCTATAAAAACGAACGGGTATACATGTATACTAGGGTAGCTTGGGAGCAGCGTTCACCGAGCTATCGGTGAACAGAGAGATCGTTACAACGAGCGCCCCATTAAAATGCAACCTTGCACCTGTAACGCTCTATTTTTTCTTTTCCTCTATTTACATCAATCGCCGCAACGATGAGCTCATTACGCCGTTCACATCGTCTGCTGTTGCCCGAGTCGGCGACATCTGATTGCGTTATTCCGATAGCGGAGGAAGCTGGTCGGGGCCTCGTTGTCGCGAAGAATCATTGATTTTTATTTGTTTGTTCCCTCATTGAGGAACATTTTAATGAAAGTTCAGAATGATCGAGAACGTCGTAAAAGTTGCCGGTTTCTAAAATACCTGGCTGGTAATGAAGACGTCCAATGTGTAGCTAGGGGAGCGTAGCTGGTGAATTTGGAAAGTAGCGCCACTGATGTAGCCTTTGGGATGTTACAGTCGACCTGCGAGGCTGTCTGCAGCAAAGAGTAATGCGCGCACGTTGCCTCGAGTTAAAAATTAATCTGATGCGGCAATTTATTAGTCTCCGTGGCTTTAAATTTTGGGTCGCTGTGGCGGCTCGTTCTAGACTAGACAATAGTGTGATAGAGAATGGGGAATATGAAAGACAAAGGCCGAGAAACTTGGAGACCGTGTGGGAGGGGGAATAGGAGAGAGCGAGAATGGAAAGGAAAGAAGGCCGAAATAACGAACGGAGCAGCATTAAGGTACCGGTATAAGTCAATCGGAATGGGACTTTTACGAGTCTCGAGAGAAGATGGTATCGAGAAGCTACATGCTCCGTGAGGCGATCACCCACACCCGAACCATAAACGATTCCCTTCCAAATATGTCTAGAGAGAAACGGAGAGAAATGAAGGAGATCACGGCTGCTCGCTGGACTGTTAAAGGATGCCTACGGGTTCAATTTTTTTACTTTCATCACATCTCCAATCTTTAGAAATAGAGGGAATTTAGAGGTTCTGAATATTTCGCTTAGAATTTTTTTTTCTTTACATTCCATCCATTTTTGACGATTTTTAATGGATATTCAGGGCGTTCATACTTTTTTTTTCTAGTCTATCAACTATCAACCATCAACAATCATGGCTCATAATTCCTGCCGTAATGATAATCGTCAAAAAAATGCTTTAAACACGACGATTTTTTGCACCATGCACATCTGATAATGGCCAAATTATTGCAACCGGGTATTTCACAATGTGTGTTCGATTCACCAAAACCAAAGGTAACAGGATTTTCAAAATCTTCTGATTTTTTAAATGAATGGAAATGAACAAATTTATGTTAGGGGTGGTTTACCCCCTTAAATTTGCTGTCCCGCTGAAACACAACAACGTGTCAACTTGAATTCTGATTCCCCTTCAGAATGATACCTGTTTTATTCATTTTCATACAACCCCCTTAAGCGTGGGGTGAAAAACGGCAAATGGAGGGGTGGTTTACCCCTTAATTATATTTCTAATCAACACTCTTGTAGTGGATTTTTCATCGCTTAATATTAGAAGAATTTTCGATTTTGTTTCATTCAGATCGGTGGACTGCTTGTGGGAGAAACTTTGAGGGGTGGTTTCATCCCCTAACACCGTTTTTCTTCCGATACAAAAAAAAACATGTTCAATAGTTTGCAATGCTTTATCACATATATGAGTTTCAACGAAATCGAAAGCGGATACTTCAATGATGTTTCTCGTCAGAGGGGTAGTTACCCCTTAAGACGAATGTAATAATTTTGACATATGGTAAAACATTAAATTGTAGCTTATAGAAATATTTAAAATCAGCGGGTATACTTTAAACACAGAAAAAACGACCATGATAAATAAATTTATGTTAGGGGTGGTTTACCCCCTTAAATTTGCTATGCCGCCAAAACGCAAAAACCCGTCAACTTTAATTTTAATTGTCCTTCAAAATGATACCTGTTTTATTAATTTACATACAACCCTCTTAAGTGTGGGGTGAAAAAAGGGCAAATTGAGGGGCGGTTTACCCCCTAATTCAATTTTTTCTTAACATTTTCATAGTAAATTTTTCATCGTTTTTCATTAGAAGAATTTTCGTTTTTGTTTCATTCAGATCGGTGGATTGCTTCTGGGTGAAACTGCAAAATCACCCCACGACACGCCTTTCTTTGAGGGGCGGTTTCCCCCCTTAAATCCGTTTTTCCGCCGGTAAAAAAAATACGTGTCTCAAAGTTTTCGATGCTCTATCACATATATGAGTTTCAACAAAATCGGAGGCGGACACCTGAGGGATGTTCCTTGTAAGTGAGATATCGAAATGAATCCAACGGCATTTTCCGAGTCTGCAGAAATCCTTTTAAAAACCCGCCTATTAAATGTAGGTTGCTTAAATAGGACCAACGTTGTGGCTGTTTGAAATTTTGCTATTTCAATGATTCGGGCAAAGTGGCCACAATGGCCGCTATTTTTTTTCTTCTTTTCAATCATCATGGAGTATTTATCGAAAGCCCAAAATTACGCTGACTAAACGCTAATATGCTCTACCATGTACATGAGTTTTGATAAAATCGAAGGCGAAAACCAGAGTGATGTTTCTCATGAGAAACAACAATGAACAAAAAAATGTGTGTCGCCAAATATATGAGCCTTTCTTTTCATTATCGTTACTATCGATAAAATACACAATCTCTCGGCCTTTGTCTTTTTCCTATTTTTTTCGTAGTTCCTCCATCCCTCTCTTTCTCTCTTTCTCTCTCGTCCTTTATCAAGTCTGTATCTACGGGTCGATTGCCATACAGTTGCTCTCTTCCGCCATACTCATTGCCAAATATTTGAGTTTCAAATTGAATCGTGAATGTACATAGTAATAGTGCTTCCGGTTTGTCGCCACGTGGCCGTATAGCAGTGACAAGAAATACCGCGATCTCTCCTATCTCTCGACTAATCCGTTTGGAAAGATCGATTTTCGAGGCTAGCCTGTACATTGAAATTCCCGAATTCTGCGATTAACAAGCTCAATTTGCACAGCCGGATGTAAATTTGTTATATCGACGAAAATAAAAATTCGTCAATGATTCTATGCTATTAGTCTTGTACAATGAAATTACATATGTTTTCTTCTGTAAAACTTGTGCCTTAAAATACGGTGACTAATTTCGATAATCTTTTTTCATACACAATTTAATTTTTTGATTGAGAAGAAGAGAGCGGTGAATCGAGGACTCCGAAGTGATACGATAATGGACTCAATTTTTTTTCGAAAAACTTTAAATTAAATCCAAAGTGGTGGTGCCGTTGATATGCAAAAAATGTTGAAAGAGGTTTACCCGCGCTTCGTTTGCATGTTCGTATCCTAGCCGTGCGTTCTTCCCTCCACGAGAAAGTTTCATTTAGGTTTGGAGTCCACACCGAGGTAAAGGGGAAAAGTCCGAGGTGATCAGATGTGGAGCGATAGTGGAAGCGTGAATTCAGAGACGACGGGGGAGGGAACGGAGAGGGGGGAGCTCGAAGAGTGAAACTCGGAGAAGGGAGACTGTCATGTTGATCGAAAGCGCGAGGAATAAGAACAAGACTTTCTTCTCTCTTCAATTCCTTACGTCCTTTATCGCGCCTGCCCAACGTCGACTCCCTCTACTTAAGGATTCGTTTCACCGAGCCGACTCTTGTCCTTTTCTCGTTTTGCCTCGTTTCGACGAACGTGGGCCAAGAAACTTTTGAGAATCGTCGAGAGAAAATCCTTTTCCATCCTTCTCTTCATGGTTCAATAGTAGCACTCGGGCTCGAATTGAGAGCGAAAGAGAGATGAAACTGTCTTCACCCTCGCTCGTCGTAGTTACCACTTAGTACTAATTCCCTGAAACTTTTCACGAGTGGAATTTCGATGTTCTCTCTACATCGCCCCTATCTCCTTTTGCCCGGACTCTTCCTCTTGCACACACATACGCCAATGTATATGAGTGTGTGTGTACGCGTATTTAAGCGCTTCAAGTGCAAACGAGCCGTGTATATTTCCGTAGTACAAATTAATATCGTAGACTCTGGTTGCTACGATTCGGCGCAAAACGATGAAAAGCTCGAAATTAAAACTCCCATCCCTTAACGCAGCTCGATGAAACTCGGGCAAATTTCTCTATTCACCGAGACAAGCTCAAATAAATATCCCTCCCACGTATATTTGGTCCGGTATGTTGTTCGGGACCATTATGCGTATTCCCGATCCCACCTCTTTAGGACGATCAATAAAACTCGGGCAAATCTTCTCTCCTCAGCCCCAAATAAACCCGAAGAAACATCTCTACTCGCGCGTCTTTGGTCCGGTATGTCGATCGGGACCATCATGCCCATGCCAAAGAGCAGAAGGGTCAAGACCAAATTTCGAATGGTACCAAATCTTGGTAGCAACCCAAACGAGCCTGAACAAATATCTCTCCTCGCGTATCATTGGTCCGGTACGTTGATCGAGAGCCTCATGCCCATTCCAAATAGGAGCATGGTCAGGACCATATCCCAAATGGCACCAACCCTCTTGCCCATGTTTGAAACGGCAATGAGGGTCAATACCAAATTCCAAATGGCACCTAGCGTAGGTATACGTAGTACGGGCATTGTACGTCGAGGGCGGTAACACAGTAGGCCGAATGACATTAAATCTACTGGGTTTGTTAACGGCAGAGAGGTGAAATTCTCGAGAAGCCAGACTGCAGTGGTCTATTTAACTTTTTGCCGTAAGGTGCCATCCGGTAGGTCGTAAAATGCAAACAAGGCGAGCCAGAAGGGACGTAGAATTATACCAGGAAAGTTTAACTTCTCGTACAATCTTTCTCCTACTACTCTCCACTGATGTAAGAAGAATGCCGACACTGTGCGAGTGGCGAAAAATGTGAGTGTGCTCTCGTAGCGCGGCCTGACGCGGGCCGCGAGCCTCTTCTTCAGCTTCGTACTCCACACCTGAACCTCCCACATACCTACATTTATCCCTCTCGGATACAAAAGATTCCCACTTGAAGATACACTCTTCTCTGTTTCCCCTTGTACTAGATCAATTCCCGTGGAAGTCTCGCCAACGAGGTGAGCCCGGAACGAACGTGGATGGCGATAATTAAATCCATAAATCCGTACGATCCAGCGCTGGAGTGGAAAAGTGTCTCACGGTCTGGCCTTATCTTGCCTCTTTTTCTATTTCCAAGCTACAATATAGGCTTGACTATCTCTCGAGTTCATCTGCACTGACGAAAAAGCGAATAATCGAAAGTAAAAAACGGGAGGAAGACTCTGGTAACAGACGTTGCGAGAGGATCGAGCAAGACTGTTGGAGGCCAAGTGATAGCCGAACTGCCAGGTGCCCGATACGAGAAAGTACCCCAAGAAGGGAACAGAAGCTCGTAATTTATTTGAAATTTCGTAATCTCCTTTACGTTTCTCCCCTAAGTTTCCACCCGTGCTTCGCTGCGCACCGCCTTCGGAAAGCGCGAAACTTCAGTTGCTAGCTAGGGAGGAGAAAGATATCCCGCTAGACCTTCCTCGCGGAACTGCCATGCACGCCCGTCGCGCCCTCGATTCTCGGATCGAAGACCTTAATAGATGGCGCTCGGTGTATCGCACGTTCCAATGATAATGATGACGCCAGTGATGACGAAGCTGTATCTACACGCGAGGACTGACAGCAAGCGGATGCGTTGCGTCCACATCGATTCGAGCTTTAATGCGTATCTGTCACGTCCTATGCTTGTTTAATATCCGGCAGATACGTGCCTTTGAAAAGAGAAATGAAAAGAGCCAAATTAGATGAAACGGGTCGTATATTTGGGGCCAAATATGATTAGAACGAATCAGTACTGGAGTCGAAACTACCGCGGACTCGTCCAAAGTTATGGAAACCGTTCCTCTTTTGCCCGGTTCCGTTGCTGGCCTGGCGGAATCCCCTAAGGCGATCCCCACCCAGTCTGTGACTCTGGAGCTTTCCTATCACCATTTTTTCTCTATTCATTGCTACAGCGTGTCTATTCGTTTTGTTCCATTTCTGTACGAATTTTTCTAAATGATGATGATTCCTCGATGATGTTCAAGTTGGCATAGTTGGAGTGCTGATGGCTTTCATTTAAATAGCAGCAGAATCCTAAATTCGAGTGATTCTAAACCGAAACAAACTCAAGTCTAGGATCCTCGTTAGAGATCTGCCGATAATGATTTTGGCTAGTAATCCAAAATAAACCCAAACAAATTTAGGATCCTCAATTTGAGTTATCTTACACCCATAGAGACTCACATTTGGGATTCTAGTTGAGTAATCTGCGAATAAAGATTTCGGATAGTAATAAAGGTGAAGAAATAAGTAAATGAAAAAGGAGATTGTTAAATTCCAACGCTGGGAATATTCACATATTTCTGGCTCGTTGTTTTGTTATTACTGAATTCTCCTGGCTTTTAGTACGGTCCGTGCGACGTCTGCATTTTTCCTCGTTCACTGTGAACATACGTGGATATTTATGCGTATCTAAAATTTCGTGCCGCAGAAGGCGTATTTGCGATACGAATTCCCCTGAAACTGTGCGACTCCCGTTGGAAAAGCTCTTTCCCGGCATCCTTTCTCTCTAAGTCTCTTATGTCTCCGTCCTCGCAATACATAAATAACCCCGGTGTTCTGGCGGACTACAATTTCTGCAGTAATTTCACCCAACTGCTCCGCTCTACCCAGTTCCCCCGAGATTCGTCGTTCCGATAAATAGAGCGCGAGAATAAGTAGATACGGGAATAAATAGTGTGCTGTGTGGGTGTGTATGTGGATATGCCTTGTTTGTTTGCAACGTGGAAAATTGCTAAACGTAGAAATACTGTAAAAAGGTGCCATCTTCTCTTCCAACGCAATTTTCTCTCGCTTTTTTCACGGCTGTAAAGTACCACATATACGAGTGGATATTTTTGTACGACCGCTTGTACGGCAGCGCGTGAGGCCGTGGCACGTAAGCGCTCCGATAACACGTTTTGCGGGTATTCATCATGAACCAAATAAGCGAGAAAAGTTGGCCAAGTACTTAAAAAAAAAAATGATGCAGCTGAACAGGACTCAGCGAGTCAAGCATCACCTCGAAATGCCCAAATTTGCTCGTGTAACTTCACCCTCGTTCACATGATCTTTTCCAAAGATTCATCAGTATTTCATACCAAATTAATTACAAACCAATTTTCGCGGAATTTACCCTTTTTCGATTAAAAAAAAGTGCCTTGGAAAATCCGAAAATCGCAAGACCGAAGGGTAAGTGTCATGGATATGCCAAAAATGTTTTTTCTTTTGTCAGAAATGTCAATTTTTGGGCAGCCGGACAAGGATTTGGGCAGCCGGACAAGGATTTTCGAAATCAATGGTAAATTTTACTTTTTAAAATAAAAAAAATCGAGAGTTATAAATTTCTCTACTTTTTGGCCATTTCGCGGAACGGACAAAAACGCAATTTTTCAATAGTTCACATCTCAGCCGCTAATTGATCACTTGGGGCTTATAACCATGTTGCGGAAAAGTATTTTGACAGACTTAGAGAATGCCGTTGAACCCGCCCCGATATCTCAATTCCGTCTGTCCGGAAAAGTCACCCGAAAATCGCGAAAATTGACATCCGAAGAGGCCGCCGAATTGGCAAATTGTCCTAGCCGGATGTGTCAAAAAAATCCATTCGAAAACTAGATGGAATCAGCAAGGAATGAGTTCAGGTCGAAGTCCCTGAGTTAAAAGGGCTGACTTAGGATCGGCCGGAAAGCTCCACTTTGAAAAGTCCGATCGGGTCAGCCTACGGAATGACGGTTTTTTAAATCAGCAATGCGCTAATTACAGCTCAGCCGCTAATTAACCGGTTTAGCGATTAAACCAGCTTGTCGAAAAAGATTTTGGTAAATTCAGAGAACGGCTTTCCGAACTTTGCCCGCGCAGTAAATTTCAGACGAACGTCACTTTTAGTCATATAAAAAGTAACGTATATTTTCCATGACGCATAATTACACTCGCATTAAAGGCAAGCCCAACGAGAAAAAAGCTCGAGCTTGAATAATACCACAGTTAAAAATTCATGCATGTCACGAGGGAGCTGGGATGTAAATTCGCGAGCAAGAAATACATGCGTACAGTTTTGACGTGCCACGAAGGTAATTATCGGCATATGAACGTGTTGATCGGAAATGGAAACATATCGGACAATACACACTGATCAGGCTGTCTGTCTCTCAACCTCTATCCACCATTCTCTCTCTCTCTCTCTCTCTCTCTCTCTCTCTCTCTCTCTCTCTTTCATCTATCAGCCTCTATCTCCATTTTGCTTCTCTTACGTCCCCTTGTTTTCCACCAACAAATATCCTCCGTACATGTCCTCCCGAATGCCACCTGCAATGCAGCATGATACGCTCCATATGATGTGTTCTGCCGAACAGGCATATCCTATCCTGCCCTCATCGCTGAACATTTTATCTTCTATGTGTGATATACCCTGAGGATTCTCCCTTGCATCACCTATATTGCACACACAACCATACACACATACGGAGAGAGAGAGATAGAGAGGAGAGACCTCCATTGATTTTTAGCCACGGGTAAAATTTTGCATACGTATACGACACACCCAAGAACCAAATTGGTGCATTGGACTCGTGGTACAACAGATAGGGATGAAGATAATAATGAAGCCGACGGCAGATAAAATATTTTGTTGTCGAACGAATCAATGGTCTACTTGGTTTGACGGTTTTGTATTTTTTTCCTCTCACCTCTTTAATTCTGACAAGGGCCTTGGAGAAGAAGTGTGTCCAGGATATTCCAGTGGGACGACTCCAAATCGACATATCTGTACTGTTATCAACTGATGATATTTTTTTTTTTCATTAAAGGGTCATCAGGGCTTCTGTGATCGTTAATATTGTCACAGGCTTTCCACCACTAATGTGTCGAGTTCCGTACATTTCTGGAATTTCCGGGGTTCCGCAGGAGCAGAGAAAACGGCAGAGAGGGAGAGAAAGAGAAATGGGATAGTGGGGAAGGAGAAAGAGGAAGAGAAAGAGAGACACACAGAGAGAGAGATAAAGTGAGGATGCAGGACACGCAAAACATTGGATAGTATAGCTGTGTCATCGTACGCGTGTCGCAGCGATGCATCACCGAATGACGGGAATAGTGGCGTAACGCGTGAACTCGCTTGCTCGCAAATCACGCAGCCTCGTTGCCTGCATTCCCTCCCTGCAGTCTAGAGTGCTTCGCGCAGCACGATGTTCTCTCTTTGTTCGTTGCTCTCCTGCTTTCACGCTATCACGCGAATGATGGCTTTTTCAACGTTAACGCGTAATTTGACATACATGTCAATGGAATAAGTACCTCAATGATGCCAAATACTTGGACAAATTGCCTTTGGTCCAAGTATTGGCTTTTCGAAGCCAAACAAATTACCTTTAGCCTAAGTATTGGCATTACAAACCCCAAAAAAACTCGAATACATTACCTTGGCAATGCGAACTCAAACGAACTGCCTTTGGCCTACGTACGGGCATTGCAAACCCACACAAAACCAAATACATTACCTTTGGCTTAAGTATTGGCATTACTAACCCAAACGGGAAAACAAACGCAAACAAATTACCGCTGGCGTCAACATTCGTCAACTTTCCACCACATTTCATATTTTTCTCGATAACTAGCATTTTTCGTGACTTTTCTCGATATTCCAATTTTTTATATTCGTCAATGATTTTTATCAACGATGTTCAGTCGAAGAAAAATTGTTTCCCCTGCGTCGCCATTGATCCTACTCGACTGCTGTGCAATTGGTCGCGCTCCACTTACCACGGTGCATGTACGTTACGTAACAACAAAAAAAAAGGAATTATAATATATGCCGGAGAAAATAATACGAATGTTAGTCTCATTTCGTGACCCACGATTCAAAGGGTAAGTACTTGGCGTGACCGACTTTTTTGCACCGCTAATCGATCTAACTCTCTCCATCCACACTCTTTTCGCGTTGTGCATGTGTGTGTGTGTGTGTGTGTGCGTGCGTGTGTGTCTTTCTGGCTCCCGCCTTTGGGCCGCCCGCATAGCCGTGATTACTCGCGCACACGACTCTGACTACGACACGAGAGCCATAAAATTTGACCGGCAGTTTCGGCCTAGCGTATTCCCGTACATTTATGGTATTCCACGTCAACTGGAGTTTTTTTTCCAGCATGATTGGCAATTTTTTTCGTGTGCCTACATTTTTGTTTGTTTGGGCTTGCTGGAAGCTTGATGCACTTATTCTTCCATATTAGGTACGATTCTAATGACATTTTTAAGCCGAGTGCCTCATCATATGGTGAACATTTTTTACGTATCGGATACTAACATTTCCGGAGCTCCAATCGATTGACATTTTTTTCCATTGACTCCAATTCTATCAGCAACATTGTACTCAGCGATCCGGAACAATTGTAACACTCGGATAATTTGTTGAAAAATCAACGATAAATTATGACGGCTCGCCTAGTTCTTGCTTAGGCCATATTGGATTTCACAGTAGTCTGGAGAGCCAATCCTGAGGTGTAGCATACCGGTGAGCTTCCCAGATGTACTCGCCTAGATATACATCGCCAGAGACAACCCCCATAAAGCTTAAATGCGCGGAGGGGTTACAGAGCGAAAGCTTAAAGTTTGCTGGCTCCGGGAGGTGCTGTATTACCACCGCTGTAATGCCAGCAACGCGGGGATAGAGGGAGAGAGAGAGGGATAAAGAAGGCGAAGGAGAGTAAAAACCAAAGAGAGGAGAAGGAGAGAGAGAGAGAGGGAGAACAAGATTTGAGACTGTCGTGTGGCTCTCGCACCCCCTCCTGGTGACGGATGAGGGTGGCAAGAATGCGGCTTCAACCCCTGTCACACGGCCAAAACTCCACGGGCTATGTTCCAACGCGGCTGCCGAGAGAGACTCGTCCTATAAACTGCAGCTATACGTTTCTCTTCAGTCTTTTTTTCTACGTACACCGATATGAATATGATCCACACATTCGTATACAGATATATATTTGTACTTGCCGTTACTCCGCAGAGTTCATCCCGCTCTTTTTTCTCACTTCTGTAAAGTTGAATCACGAGAGCTGCATTTCCTCAAAATCCTCTGTTGAAACTGAGGTCGCAAAAAACGATAAAAATACATATCGCAGAGAGGTGGAAGCGAAAGAAAAAAAATGCGAAGAACCAACGTACGAATTTTTTCACCGAAATCGCGCCGAATGGGTTATCCAAATTTTGCCTTCCCCGTCACGACTGCTCGATTGGATTTTTTTGGGTTCACAAATTTTCCCGTCCACGCTTCATTTGGTTGGGTTTGTTTGGCTGTGTTTGAGTTTACAAATTTTTTCACCCGCGCCCTTGGTCACTTGCGAGCAAATTACTGGCCCAGTGCATTTTGAGATCCAACTTTGCGAACAAGTGTGAGGAACACGAATAGCGTCTTCACCAGGGGGCCCGAGAGTGTACGCGTGTGTGCACGTGACAATGGCAAACACCAAGTACGAAGCATATCGTCATTGCCCTCCGGTACCTTATAGTGCTGTTACGAGCGGCATTTAGTCAAGTTGGAAACGGGTTAGGGCATCAGCAAACATCAATATACAAAGACAAGTGTGGAGCGAGAAGGTGCTCTGGCAATGCTCCCACAGCTCTATGGATAATTAATGGCTCGACTCTTGGCACAGATTGTGTGGTAAGCTACTATTATCCCCTTTTCCTGTCATGGATCAAACCTGATCGGCCGTAGTCCACGCCGTATACCGATGTGTTTGCGTTTGTTTGGGATAAAAGCGTTACGCTCAACGTGTCTGTATGAAGACGATGGAGCTGCTGGAAAAAGCTAACCAATCGTTTAGGTAACCTTTGCCACATTTGGTTGTGGAGACAGAAATGGTACTGCAACCTGATCTCCTATCCGGGCACTCTGAAATATCCATTTTCCAACGTCTAGCGTCACGTATGCATATCTTTCCATTTGATTTCAGGGAATCGCCTCTTTCTACGTGCTGCATCGTGATAACGAGGGCTCTTCACGGTTTCCCGAGAAAGGTGGAAAAAAAGGGTTATTTTGGTAGGAATATCCGTTTATGCAGATGTTCATGCATTCGGTCGAATGGCCAGAGTAATAGAGTCAATTTGATCACCGTGGTGGTCGTATCTTTGCTAGGAGGAGCGGCAAAGGCAAGGTGACTGAAGAGTGAGCGAGAGAGAGAGAGAGAGAGGGAGGCACGTTAAATACGTGTATATTTATGCATGTACATATGCGCCAGCACCGAAGCGGAGAAGAAGAGAAGAAAAAGGAAAATGGAGAGCAGAACTAGCGCAGTTATCAAGAGTATACGCGCGCGCGCGGTATTGGCAGACCGTTGCCCTGGCAAGTAATTGGAAATGCAAGCGGAATACGATCTGCCTCCCTGATAGCTTCATAATTGAGTCCCTTATCGGCGTTTGAATGCTCTCGCACGTTTTACCTTCGGTAATAAATATACATATGCATACATGTATCGTATACACATAGCACAAAGAGCCCGAAAGAGGTGCTGCGATCAGTTTCGCGAATGCATCCGAACTAGGAATCCTATCGACCTGAATACAAAATTAATGTACACTTTTTTTTGTGTCGACGAAACAACTGTCGTCACGAATGAAGAAGCGATCATTCCAGATAGTACATAAATTGACTGATCATTTCGATAATGTCGTTCATCGCTGATGGGAACGTTTTGACGGGAATGGAGAAAAAAAGATACGGTGAGGTACTGCGCCATTCCGAGTCTCTCAATGATTGGATTGGAAAAAACCTGGCAAGTTCATTGAGAACAACATTTATATTGGGTTGGTACAAAAATCTTGTAACACTTTTTTTCAATTAAAATATTTTTCCTAATAATGAAGTTCGAGAACATTCGAGAATAGGAAATACAAGAATGGTCTAGAACCTTCTATGCCGCAGGATATATAAGCGAGTCAGATGTTCCGCGGAGTCAGTATGAGCAAAGATGGATCAACGTGCACTTCGAGCAATCGCATATTACGAATTCTTGCAAGGGCATTCTGTAAGAGCTGCAGCCCGTAATATGTGCAGTGCGTTCAAGGCTAATGTAGTTAATTATTCAACGGTCTCCCGATGGTATCAGCGTTTTCATTCTGGCGATACATCTTTTGAAGACAAACCTAGGTCCGGCAGGGAATCGATTGTGGACGATGAAGAACTGCGAGCACTTATAAAGGCAAAGCCTAATATGTCGTCACGAGAATTAGCCAACAAACTCAACTGCAGTAATCCTACTATCCTTCGACATTTACAAGAGATGGGATATAGGAAAGTTTATTCGTCTTGGATACCGCGTAATCTCAGCGAATCAAACAAAGCAACACGCGTGTCCATCTGTCTTTCACTCCTGCATCGTCCGCAAAGAAAGGATTTTCTTCAAGAAATAGTCACTGGGGATGAAAGCTGGGTGTTGTATGTTAATCACACGTGCAAGCGTCAGTGGCTATCGAAAGGGGAAAAACCAGAACCGACCCCTAAACAGCCCCGTGAAATGAAGAAAGTTTTACTCTGTTGTTGGTGGGATTTTGAGGGCATGCTCTATTACGAATTTCTGCCAACCAACACCTCAATACAGGCAGAGATTTATTCTGCACAACTGCAAAAGGTGGCTAAAATTATGAAACAGAAAAGGCGTAAACGTCTTCACGTTCGGCTTCTCCATGACAATGCTCGACCCCACGTCGCTTAGATGACACAAGAAACTATTTCGCAGCTAGGATGGGAAGTTCTACCACACCCACCGTATTCACCAGACTTAGCACCTACCGACTATCACCTGTTTCGAGCTTTGAAGAACTATTTACGGGATAAAAAATTTGATGATCCGTCAGATCTCAAAAATACATTGGACGACTTTCTTAATTCACGACGAAAATAATTCTGGTCTGCGGGCGTGCAAAGTCTACCAGAGCGTTGGGCAAGAGTTGTAGATGCGGAGGGAGCCTACATTACTGAATAATCGTTTATTGTTAAAATAAAATATTTTTCTTTTTTACTCGTGTTGTGTGTTGCAAGATTTTTGTACCAACCCAATATAATGATGAATGTTGAGATACCTCGACGCGTAAAAATGCACTATCGACGTTGACGAAGCCGGAGGCGCTGCGGCTCGCTGAAAATGCAGTGGCCTTTGGCTGTTGAGTGTCGAAGAATTTACGTCGGGATCGCCACCGGTCACGTGGAAATCGAGCTCTTTTGACCTTTCGCATATTACCGTACACGCAGCTGTTACTACCAGCAGCCCGAATGCTGCTGCCACTGGCGCTATTTCTACTGTCGCTGGTTACCGCGACTACTACTTTGGCTCGGCAACTCTTCGGTTGACTCTTTCGGTGCTGCAAGCAGCGTCACGAAGCAACTGAGCGACCCCGGCGTGACGCCAATTAGCCGAAGGCTTGACCGCGCTGTTTTGGCGCGCTCGTCCGCGAGAGCCGAATTACGGGGCCGATAGGCAAATACCAACGGCGAGAGGCAGAGAATAGCAGAGAGGGTTGATCCTGACGAGCCGCCCTTCCGATCGAGTTCGATGTTTTTACGCCTTCAAGGGTCGTAAGGTCATCGATGTGAAAAAAAAGCATATCATTGAGCATCACGTTGACACGTTGATATCGCGAGGCAAAAAAATGAAGTGCTGAATCGATCCGATGGACGAAGATGTCAACTGGCGCTCTGCACTCCCAAGCCGCACTTCCGTAAGGGTTGAATTAGAAAATTTGAGGGATCGTTCAATTAGCCGGTAGTACTTTCGTCCCGACTAGAGGTACGCTCAACACTTTACATACGGGGATAATATTTGTGGTTGGTGAAGAAATTTAATTTCCATAAGTACCATCGCTGGTGCATGGAAGACGATTCTCAGCAGGAGGTAACAGGTACCTTGTCCTCTGCGCTGGAGTGGCACGGCCTACGAGAGCCCTCCGAGAGACTACTCAGAGTTTCCATGCCTTCAGCAGAAATAGCTCGGCTGCTTGGCCAACCGGCAATGTGCAGACTCTGGTCTTATGTATTATAATATTGAAATTTTTACCGTCGACCCCAAATTCACCAAGTCTCTCTCTCTATTTCTTTTTCTCGCTCTCGTGTACACGACGTATTTGCATTTTAATGGAGCGAGCAGCGTGTGCCGACGAGAGAAGCGAAGAGAGGAAATAACGAATATACGCTCTCTTCGTTCTCGCTCTCCTCGTTCCGCATATCGTATGTCTGATGGCTCGAAAGAAATATAAAAGACCAACAATAAGACGGAGAACGAGGCAAAAAGAGAGACGGAAACCTGCCGCCTTCTCACGGCCTGCATAGATATCCATCGCGGAAAGGGTCTTTATTCTCTCTTTCTCTCTCCCGGTTTCCTTTTACCTCGACGTTTTTTTTTTGCATGCCTCCAACCGTCACACCGTTTATTATATCTCACAATATACTAGTTAAGCAGCCTATCCTGCGACCTTTGGGCTAAATAAGGTTCCCCGCGTGCGATATCTTCCAATAGTGCCTTCAACTGAACGAAACAAAGCGTCTGGCCGCGAAAATCTATACCTACATTCCGTTCAGCACACACACGCGGCGTACCAAAGAAATCCTAAAAGTACGATTTGAATAACATTTATTTGCCCCAAGCACATTCATTTTTCTACGTACGCGAGATTGGACGATTTTCGGCTTTACCTCGTTTGAATATTTCGGCGTTTTGGTCTGTTTTGCATCACAGAAAGGACGGAGAGAAACGAAGCTCGTAAGCGAAAGAGCGAGAGGGGGGGGGGGGGGCTTCGATAAAAAAATGTTCTGACAGGCCGGCCGGACGGCTGCAGTTTAATATCTGTATATGTTTGAAATACCGATACATATGCACACACGAGCTCGTGGTGTGATTTGTGCGCAAACCTCACCTCTCTTTATGGAGCCATACACACACGCACGCGCGCATACACGTCGACTTTTTTTGCCTTTGCCCTCCAGTCACTGGGCTATTTGCGGGTTTGTACAACGCCCATGTGTACGACGAATAAATAGGATCGGCGAGAGAAAGGGCAATGTGGCGGCAGGATACAAAAAAAAGGGGGAGAAAAAAAAAGAGACGCACCTACAATGGAGTCATTGACGCGTCACGCGGCCGATTACTAGTCACAATTCACGCGCGAACGCTCCCATTATTGCGCTATTTGTCAACTTCCCCGTAGTTGTCGCGTAGGAAAACAATCTCTGGGCGACCGTGAAATCGCGATCACCGCCTCGTTCTCTCGCCCTTCGTTCCTGCCGGATGTGTTATCCTTGACGCCCTTCATGCGAGATGCAAAGCTAAAGATAAAGCTTAAAAATTGCAATGGTCATTAAAAAGTTAACAGCTTTCCGTACTCACCATAGTTTTCGAATGCAATGCGTGAGTATGGGATGAGGGCGTTTGGGGTATACCCGCGAAGATGGATCGAGATCGGTTGGGTTTGTTGGGGTTGTTCGCGAAGAGAGATAGAATTTGTGTGGGTTATTCGCTAAGAGAGGATAGATTTTGCTTGCGCTGACAGAAAAATGCTATTGATATTAACTAGATGAGTCCATTGGATTTTCAAAAATTTAAATTAACTAGATTTTTCGTGCAATGACATTTTTTATATTGCATTCCATGATTGGAATTATTTATTTTGAATATATTTATGTATTCAAATCACGATTTATTTAATGTCGTCTAATAAGTAAATGTTTTATTGATTCCTTATAAATCTGTGATTCGGTTTCATCTTTTCGAAAAACAATTTAGTTGAATCCACTAATTGTATGTAATTAATTTTTATTTATTTTTATTCAACAGAATTTCCGTAGAGTTGAACATTTTTCTACTTGATTGAAATAATAGTCTGTTTATATTGCGACATCGAGGAAAGGGGGAGGGAGTAGAGAAAGAGAGAGCGAGCAAATTATGTTTGAAAAATCTATAGCATGATATCCGATAAAACTCTCTAAATATCATAATGCTAATTAGACTACACTGCTCCAAAAAATTAAAGGAACAGAAAATGTCTTCAATTTTTTTTATTGTTTTTTGAAGCGCCGTGTCTATGTGAAAAATGGTCGTATCGAGATCGAGAACATTTTTTGTGAACTATGGTTATCGCGCAATCATAAAAAATAGTGGGAAAGAAGAATTCCAATTTTTTTTTCAAGGGTCCACGGACTCGGGAATATTTTTCAGTCAAATCAATGTCAGTTAGCTTCTTTATTCAGCTTTAATTTGTTTTTTTTTGTCTCTTTACGTCAATTTTTTGCTTTTAATGAAAAAAAAATCCTTTTGTTTTCGATCATCGATATCTCAGCAACCAATGATCGCACAGGGAATTAAACAGCAGCTTTGAAATCTTGAATAAACTTCCTACAAGACCTTTTCATTGATTTTTTAGAAAACAAAATGTTCACCCTTAACACGAATTTGAAAAAAGTACAAAAAAATAACTTTTTATGGTTTTTCAGTAAATCTACCACTACTTTACGAATATTTATGGAAAGACTAATGTTGCCTGGTTTTTTTTAGCTTAATGTACTTCCAATAGCCACGTAAATTTTCAAATTAATCCATCGAATCTTTTTTCCGAACCGATTGATCAAAGTTTTACAAAACATTTAAAGGAACAATCTCCTAAACATCGTGTAACCATCATCAAAATGAAAAGATCAATTTTCTTCGACTTTTTTCCACAACTTTGCACTAGTTTCTTGTTAAATTTAAGAAAAAAAAAAATTCGCAAAATTTCATTTTTTTTTTGTAAAACATATAGTAAACAACACTGACTCATTTTTTAAGCGATTCGGCCTTTGCGCACAATAATTTCACTCAGCTTTAAATGCATTAATTAAAACTGCATACCACCAAGCTGTATTCACTAGTCGACCTGGGAGTCGAGCGGGAGAAAAAAATGTTCCTCCCGTTATTTCTTATGATTGCGCGATAACCGTAGCTCACAAAAAATGTTTGCCAAAAGATTTCAAAACTAGAGACTTGAAGCTTCAAAATGCTATACTTTCATCTCGATACGACAATTTTTCACATAGATACCGCGATTGAAAAAACACTAAAAGAAATTGAAGAAGTGTTCTGTTCCTTTAATTTTTTGGACTAGTGTAATTAATATAGTTTATGTGATACAACAAACAATTATAGGAATCCATTTGGTCTCTTATGCCATATCTGCGATTTAGATGCTTCAAGCATTCGGTAACGTAGGGGCAGCGTGCGTAGCTACAGATAGGTCGGTTGTAGATTCGATTCCATATGTAGGCGAAATATTTTCTTCGATTAAAATAATTTCCGAATACCAGGGAATGATGAATTATGATCCGAGATGATTGCGGTAGAACTCTAAATTACTGTATGCATACAGTACACTCGGATTTGCGGTGTATATTGTAAGGAAATAAAGATTTATTCATTTCGAATCTTTATTCATTAAATTTAAATATATGTATTTAATATTTAAAAGAATAGCTGAAACAAGTAAAAAAAATATATTTCAAACAATTTGGATCGTAGTAGGCGGTGAGACAAGGCAAAAACCTATGTGATTTAAATAGATCCTATATTTAAACTGAATATTTTTGTCGGCAGTGTGGGTTCGCTTGGTTTATTCGCTAAAAGGGATAGAATTTGTGTGGGTTCGTTTGGGCTTGTTTAGTTTATTAGGCTTGTTTGGGTTATTCGCGTAGAGGGATGAAATATGTTTGGGTCTGTTTGGGTTATTCGCGAGGAGGGGATAGAATTTGCAATACGTGCACACATGCGTACCGGAGGGAAATTACGAAGGGCTCGTGAAATTGCCGCTACACAGCGAGGATCCGAATTCCGGCTCTCAACTACGCGGATGCTCTTTTCTAATTATCTACCTATGTGAATTACCCGGTTTTAATTGCCCTTCGGCCTCGAAGCCTCTCCTGTAATAGCGGCCTTCCCATAACTGAGACTGAAAATAAAAGAGATTCTCCATCGTTCTGGTACTGGTTTGAAGGCTCAGATGCTTCCTGTTTCATCCACCTTATGATATTCACGATTGTTACGACGGTATCGAGATTTTTTTCCTCCTATTTGTTTTGCCGCAACGAAGACTGTACACGGCCGTCACTTCGATCTGAACAATTATTTGACTATACGAACGACGAGTATTCAAGAGTTCGAAAATAATTATGTAATGAAGAATAATTGTGGGCTTGTTTGGGCTTGAAGCACACAATTAAAGTACAATGCGAAAATTAAAAGAGACATAGCTACATCTCTTCTAATTTTTGACCATTTTTCTGATCGTTACTGTGAATCTACACTGCTCTATGGAAATTAACGTTCGCATGATTTTTTCACTCGCTCTTTATTGGGTTTTATTGAGATATAATTATTTCATCAAGCTGTCAGTAATTGGACAATAATTTTTTTATTGCGTTGGTTTAGGTTATGATTTATTAGGAAATTATTATATATGTACAATATATAATAATATAATGTATTATATATTTTATGTATTAATTAGGATTTATTGAGGAATAATTATTTTATCGAGCTGTCAATAATAGAATGCTGTTTTTTTTCAAATTAAAAGTGTATGGAGATAATAATATGAAAAGTGTGTTGTATTCAATGTCGGTAACGATAGAAATAATTTGAATAATGCGGCACCTTAAAATTGCGAGGACGCTGTGTTGGAGTGAAATGAACTTTGCCTTAAATACATAAAATACACGCTTCCCTTTATTGCATCGGTCTCCCTCCTATCCCATTAATAAGCGGCTTGAACAAACTGCCGTCATATAAATAGTCGGATTTTCCTTGCCTCCTCTCTTTTCCTTCCGTCTCTCTCTCGGAGCAGTCCTAAGCATCCGCTCGGAGCTAAAAGAAGAGCCTTGAAGCCCTAGCTACGGGCCGTCTCTGGCATAAAGCTATGTAACCAACCTGCTTCACTCGCACCTTAACATAGAACGCGATCCCTTGTTCTAGGCCAGGAGAGTCCTATAATTAAATTTGCCCTGTGCGCTACACGTGTTCCTGTCGGATCTCGAGTTTTCTCTCCCTCTCTCACTTTCGAGCTACATTCATATCATCGGACACCAGCGTTAACGTAATTAAAAGCACATCTCTTTTCGGATTCATTCTCTCGAAATCCGCAACCGTCTACGACCACGTGACTCTTTTTTTCACCCCCGTTTCTTTTTCCCACAGTCAACTGACCCACGGATTTCTCCTTCGTGCTTAGCCGACTCTTTTCTATCTCTCTCCCTTAATTGTGGCTCTCGCCTTCAACCCTTATTTATCTCTGGCGAAACTCTGGCTTTCCGGATTGAAATAGTTGCTGAATTTCAATTTTTTTTGCTCGCTTTTTGTTGTTCTAAAAAATTATAATTACCAATTGGATTACGTGAAAAAAGTTAGTGCTGTACTGTGGTGTTTTTGGAAATATCTCGTTAGAAATTCTTGTGCATCGGATATTTGAGGCGGAGCAATTTAATTGTAGTCAGAATGAGGGAATATTGTTGGCGAGGTTCGAAGAGTGCTGCACGAAAATGCGAAATGAAAAGATATTTTTGAAACGATGAATAAGTTTCTAGTGTGAGACTTTAAGGGGGGATTGTCTTTTTTTTCGCAAAATTTGCCGCTTTTTGGGAATTTTTTTGTGAAGAAAGTATACAAAGGACAACTTGTGAAACTTGGCATATAGTTTTATTGATCTGTTTACTATATACAAAAAAAAATTTAAACAATTTCATCAAAAAATCCGCCTCCCACCCCCCTCGACGCGCGATGGTCCTTTTTTGATGGTGTGCACGATTACAGCCTTCACGTTCATCCTGCAACAAAAACCCAAAAAGCATTTTACTTTAGACACATATAGCTATCGTTCGATAAAGGGAAAAAAATAATTGACGATTTGGTGACGTTTTGAACTTGAAGTATCGATTTTTCGAAAAAAATTGATCGTTTTTTTTTTGTTATAAATAAAAAACTATTAAACGTATTGCTTTTTTGCTTCATCAAACGATAAAAGGATGTCAGCTGAGCATTCTGTCCAAATTTGAAGGCAATCGGTTGAATAGTTTTTGAGAAATCGTGCACACCATCAAAAAAGGACCATCGCGCGTCGAGGAGGGTGGGAGGCGGATTTTTTGATGAAATTGTTTAAAAAATTTTTTGTATGTAGTAAACAGATCAATAAAACTATATGCCAAGTTTCACAAGTTTTCCGTTGTATACTTTCTTCACAAAAAAATTCCCAAAAAGCGGTAAATTTTGCGAAAAAAAGACAATCCCCCCTTAATAGATTACATACTTAGGTTATCATTTTAAATATATTGCATGAATAATTTTTATTGTATTGACATATTTACTCATTTATATAATATTATTATTTTCAATACATTGGACGACTAATTTAACTTCAAATTTTAATACATCGATATACTAATTATTCATTTTATTATTTTCAAGATATCGGATAATCCATTTTTATTGTATGCTCAATGTAATTGACATATGATCATTTTAAACACATAACCAATCGATTTGTTACCAGAAAAATTTCGTGCAATTGAATTTAAGAATTTATGCTTTTCAGTAGTCTATCCCGTACGCTCACCAAGAAATAACTCCTTTTTACCCTTTCCGAAGCTCATGTTATACAGGTCTATCGCGTACTCTACCCCTTTAATCGAACCACGAGCAGCATCGCTATCTCCATCTATTCCTCGGGGGAGATCCATCGCGCAATTTCAGAAGTGTCGCGGCAGCATTTCGAGCCAGACTCTATTAAATATTGAGAAACGCTTGGCCTCACCCTACTTTCTCCAGTCAGACGAGCCCTCTTGCAAGAGGGCACCACCTCAGACACATTACGTATATTTCTGCTTCCCCATACGTATATACGTGCGCAACAAAGTAAATGGCGTCTCGACTGCTGCACAAGTGTCCAAATGTGCACAGGTATGCCAAAGGAGAAGGATCCTGCTGGAGGATGTTCCGTTTTCGCGAAGCTCGTGTTCATTAGATTTTTCCTAGCCTCAAATGAGCGCGGGAGCAGCGATTATTATGGAAAGAAGGCACATCGCGGACCTTCCGACAGGTAGACACTGCTAATCTGACAGGAGCTGTCCAATCGACCCAAGCTTGATGAAACGAGCTAACTGAAAAGTCCAGTAGTCCGTGGACTGGGAGCGAAGATCGAAAAAGGGGCGAAATATAAACGGGAGAAAGTCCGGCAGAGAGGAAAGAGTCGAGCGAAATATAAACAGAGAACGGTGGTCGGAGGATGTTATGCCGGTGGGAAACACTCTCATGAGATTGAGCCCGAATTCAATAGGGAATGAATAAAATATAAGCCAGTCGCGGAAGTCTGGTCGATGCCTGACGCGAGCCAACGTCAGGGCGGAGGAAACTTTGAGGAAAAAAAAGGGTCAAGTCGTCGAGAGTGAGGTTGGTAAGGTTAAGTGTGCACCGAGGCTCTCTCGTAGACTTGTAAATAAATAAAAACTGAATTCAGCGCTGGAGCGCAGCTGCTGCTTTTCGTATTATTTAATACACGTGCAGGCTTAATACAAGCCGGACTTTTTTTTTCCTCATAAACGTTGGGGATGTGGATCCGTTCACCTTTGAGTTAATATCCCTTGCAGGTAGTCGGGTTTTTCCTTCTCTTGCCGTTGGTTAAATTATTTTCGTGTTTTCGTTACACTGGCTGAGAATAATTCGAAACTGTTTTTACAAACTTCAAGTTTACCCAGCAACTTGCTTGTAACTAGGAGCAATTAGCCACAAAGTTGTCTGTGAATGGATTGAACATTTATCGATCTGTCGCTATTGAACGTTGGCTGTTTTCCTATCAAGTGGGACCTAATGAAAAAGAAACTAGAGAATTCTATCGATAAAACTGATACTTCGCATTAATTTGCCAAGCCTACCTTCCACTGGGTTCGCTAATCGACTCTGGACTCTGTCTTGACTATTTTTCTTTCCCGCCGCATTTTATCCCGGATTTAAAGAAAAAAACCGATGGATTTGGTGGAAGGACGAGAGAGAGAGAGAGAGAGAGAGAGAGAGAGAGGAAAAAAGTCCATCGGTTGAAAGAAGAAGGGAGTAGAGCGAGAGAAAAAGGCGCGGGTAGCAGACGGAATGAGAGGGTTGAGAGCAAAGTTGGGGATGATCGTTTGCTGTACAGACGGTTATGAAAAAATGAGGTATAAAGCGCACAGAAGGCGACGGGAAGAGATCCGATGCCCGGGATTAATGACGAGGAAGACAAGACCCCCTTGGTGTTAATTGTCGGAACGGTTCGTGGGCGTGCATATTAAAGGGCCCGAAATAATTGGACGACCGAACAAGATGAGGTGGTTCACGAAGAGGTCCTCTGATTCGATAGAAGCTTTCGAAAATTATCGACCGTTCCTTCTCGCCTCGTCCACCTCAATACGTACAGGTGTGGGTGGACGTATACCTACTTTCCCCTCCTTCTTTCCCTCATTGTATTTTCCATGCACTTTTTACTGAAAACTTTTCCTCAGCAAACAAATTTGATTCCTTACTTCGTGAAAGTAATAGGATAAAGTTAACAAACAAGCTTGTGTTGTAAAAATCTCCACGTCGTAATAAATCTTTTTTCTTATTACTCCCTGGTAAGGGCGACAAAAGTTTCCAATAGATCAGAATATTCCAGCACTCGTGTAAATAGGTAATCAAAGAAAAATTGATCCAATCGTGAAGTCTGCATCACTGGGACGTAATCAAGTTTCTTTCCAATTGATGCACTTTTTCATTGTTGCCAATTTGGGTACGCATTCTCATTAGAGATTCCCGACGACAATTTAAAAAAAAAAGGTTTTTTTAAAATAAAAATGGAAAATTCCAATCTTACTGGAATGACACCCAAAGGGCGCATACGCAACGACAGGGATGAAGGCAAGTTCTCGGATGGACCCCTGACTCATTGGGTGAGTTATTCTCGTACGATATACACTGGCAATAAAATTCTGGTGAAGCGATCGATGACCCTTCGTCGCTGATCGTCATTGCGACCTGCGGATTTCCTGAGTGCCATTGCGGCTGCTGCCTCCGCACTTTCAACCGATCCATATGTATGGAAATATCAATTTTCGCTTCTGTATTCGTGAAGCACCGATGGGTTGGGTACTTCAGAACCGCGAGGTCAGAGACTTCCTGGCCAGCTGGGCGCCAATTGAGTCGGAGCTTTATTGGTTTCTGTACAGCTCTTTGCTCGGATCTTTCGTCTGCTCCAAAGCTTTTTGGGTATTCGTAAGAATGATGACGGAGGTGGCCTCATCGAACTTGTCGGTGATATATTTATGGGAATCTGGATGGCTAATTACATGTCAAATACGAGTACACACGGTGGGCCGTCAGTGGTGAATAGCTCGCGAAGGTGGAAATTATCCCTGAGCAACAGTAGATATCGAACCCGCGCCAATTTACCATGTTTAGATCCCCGCGTAATGCCATGTTACCAGCAGGCTGTGTTGCCGATGCTAATGTTATTCCGTTGGATATTCGACGTCTATCGTTGATGTATGCCTCTTTAATTACGAGCATAGAAAAGCGCGGTTGGATAGCCCCTCTCACCGCGCTTCAAACATCGTTAGAGGGGCATTGGGAATCATGGCGTTTTCCACTTATCCTCTCGGAGAACAATAGTGTAATCAAATGTACTCAGGGGTGCGTTTACTTCCGGATTTCGCCATCTTTTCATCACTTTCGGGACTGATCTGGATGCCACAAGTTGGTCCCCGCCCAGCGCATTTCTTTTTCATTCCGTCGCTCTTTGTTCTCCAACTTCATCGGCGGGCGACGACCCACTTTGTTTCCAAGTTACGTTGGCGGCATTACCTTTCCCGTTAGCTACGGGATGGATCAAGCTTCGATTCTGATGGAGAAGCGGCGGTTCCGCCGTGAATGCTAAAGATACCGAAGCCAGAGAAAACTTTTTTCCGCTTATTTTCCTTTCACTTCTCCTTGTGCCTTTCTCGCATAGTTCCGGCAGAGTCAGCGCACGTTTCCAACCTAAATCTTCCTACGGACAACGTGTCGGCTCGGCCTCCCGCATCCGCTCCGGCAACTGTCTCATTTGCGGAATTGGGCGCTCCCTCTCCGCACACTCGTATCTCAACGCGGTTAATCATTTTGGAAAATAGTTTCCAACTCGCTCGTGGATATCCTAGCAGTAATGGGAAAAAATCTTGCAATTCGATTTCTCGTCGCCTTCGATTGCGCGCGATTATTTGTTTTAGCCCAAGTGATTGCCGTTTCAAGCGGCACGACAATGGCAGAGGCTCATTGTCGGAGGAAGGGATAACAAAAAAGAGGCAGAAATAAAGCGCTCGATGAAGGAAATGTCGAGGTTTGGACAGCGAAGATTCTACAGAGAATATGAACGTCGTGTCGAAGGGTGGAAAGAGAATGGAAGGAGGAAAGAGCATGAGAGTGAAAATGGATAGTCGAAAGCGATGCGGAGAGATGCCACACTGTGACGTCGGGTAAAACCGACGGCTGCGGGGAGGCCGAGGGGAGTGCAGGCTGTTGGCTGGCTGCTGCTGTTGGATTCAATTACTTGGAGAACAATACCGCTTCGCCGTCATTGTTTGCTCGGCCGCTCGGTCGAGATTTCCCCGTTCGGAACAAGCCCCTCTCGTGGACTTGCCGCCATTTCCTCACCGCCGCTCCATTCCGTTCTCGTCCACGTCACCCCGCGCGCCGTTACGCCAGCTAGATATTTTGTTTGTCACCGTAATACCAATGTCCCTCTCTCTCCCTCCCTCCCTCCCTCCCTCTTACTCGATTGGCTGCGAATGTGTTTTCCGTCCTCGCTTGTGCCAGGACTGACACACGAGAGTAGTAACCGAAGCGATTCATTTCTGCGTGTCTGGCTGGAATCCGCAACTCTGTACCGGTTTGCAACAGAAATCGTCTTTCTCGCTTGTGCTCTCGATCTATGGATTGGCGAGTGTACTAATGGATGTGCGGGTGCATCCAACATCGTTCACGAACCAATCCCGACGCAGGCCCTTTTTGCAACGTACCGAGCGAACTTCTGTCGCGGAGAATCTCCAGTATATGTATACTGGAGATCATTCGTGACCACCAGATATCCCAAAAATCAACGTGAATGTCCTAGAGCGGAAGCAAAAATGCACTTTTGCCTTTAAAAAAAGGCACCATTTTGGACGCGTAGCATTGGGAGTAGTATTTCGCGACAGTGGTGAAGCGGCGCAACCTTTCAACGGTGGAAACCAAAGGAAGCTAGGGGTACAATGAGGCGAAACAAAGTGGGTGGTCTTGGGACAACGGCTGTGGGCACTCTGTTTCATTTAGTTTATGCCCTGCTTATTTTTTCCGTTGCCCACCTCGACGTTTCTCCCTTCTGCTTAGGGAATTACCCGGCTTGAGTAAGGTAGACGGAGAAAGGCGGATGTGAAGGAACACCCCAACGGGATAGATAGGCACGTTTGGGTCTTCTTTTGAAGCCTCGAATTCCTCGGATAAAGCGGATCTCGAAGCAAAATGGTACGTGAATACACGTCTCTGTCGTATTCATTTGATGCTGCATGTGTTCCAAAGGGATCAGGTCTTGGAAAGTCACCGGGTCTTCGTGCCTGCTATCCTTGCAGTATCAAAATAGACCCTGCGAGTTGCCCTTTTTGGCCGGGCCACGTGCCATACGTCCAATGGGAGAAAAAGAGACCTTTATTCTTGACAAATGATCCGTCAAATCGGGTGGAGTTGTCTTTTTATGCGGACGTAGAGCCGTCATTGTGGGGGTAACCATTTTTACGGGGTCGTATAAACGTGAAGAAAGTCTACACGCGTATACGTACGTAAGCCTATAGACATGTCCCAGTCTACCCAAGATACCTGGATCAGAATGAGAAGGATTTTATACGCCCGACGAGGTCATAAATTTTGGGAATACAGTTTTTTCATGAAAGCATGCAGGCATGAGCTCCATTATTTTCGTGCACCTGATAATTGAAGCTCGGTGGTTTCTCTTGTCGCGATAAGACATTTTTTTCTATCGTATTATCAGAATATTATATGCATATGTGTCCATAGTGCTTGAAGAAAAGAGCCTCTGTTGATGAAAATAAAATCACAATTGATCTGAAATGTCCACGGGTGGCTTGGCTAAGCAGCCGGCTAAAGCAGCCCCGGTGTAGCTCGTTATGAGAGATAGAAATAATACGATAGGGATAAACTTGTTCCAAAGCTACGAGAGAAACTGTAGGAGTGGAACTTATACCGGTATAATTTTAAACTTGCATTCTGCGGTTTCTAACAAGGGGTTATAATTCAGCGTTCCCTTTCCACGGTTCTTATGCTCCTGGAGCCTGTGCCGGGTGGCATAAAGGATGAAATGAAGCCGGAACACCACGCGCTCTTGCTACAATGCCACAATTCCATCACCGCCGGCAGGATTCGCTGCTGCTGCAAGTCCTCTCTTGAATAGAGCTACATACTTGCCTCTGCTAAAGCCACATTCAACCTTCCGTCGTACTTTGACCTTCTTTGTCTTCTGGCGCATACGCTGTAGGGCAATTCGGAGTTCCGGTTCCCGGAACTTGGTTGTCGTATATTTGATCAATGTAGAAAGATTAGCCCCAACGTGTATCTGATGATAATCGTGTCTGAAGAAGAGCGAGATGAGGATGCGGCAAAAGCTCTCTCCGAAATGAAAACGAATTCGAAGGAAACTGCCAGCCAACTCAAAGGCATCGTGTAACAGCGACTAATGGTGGAAAAATGGAAGTGGACATGATTGGGAAACAAGGCGTAGGATTGAAGGACGAGCATGACGCAGTTTGCGATGGGAAGCTGCAGGTAAATGAACACCGGAGTTTGAAACGATGTGTACTTGACCCAGATGAGACGGCTGTTACTAAAGAGGCAGAAAACGACGAGCAAAACTCTAGCGCGACACAGGATATTGCACAGATATAGGGGACGTTTTGGACTATCAGCTACGTTCCTTTATATTGGCGCAGAAAGTTTTCGTCGTCTTCCAATGTAGGAAGAAAAAAGCAACTGTAACATTCGGCTCCAATCATCATTCCTGTAACTAAGTTGTGTTTATAGTTGTTGCCTTTTCCTCTCCTGATGTCGCATCCCAATATTGAGCCATCAGAAATTTGAGAACTGTGCGCCAATTATTGCATGGAATCGGTAGAAACTTTGCCGATCAACCATATCCAGTTGTCCCTGCCGGCTTCCCTCGGGTTGCTCTCGAGCTGTCTATTTTCGTCTCCTGTGGTGGAGACGCCTCGAAGGAAATATGCCGATAGAGTTATCCACTTCGGACCGTTTTACATATCGGACCCCGGGGATCGACCGACCAGATAAAAGCACACGTCCACGCTTCGATAATTTAATACGTGCTATTGTATTCACTGCAGATCCCACGATAGTTGAAGGGAAAATATACATCGTTTGAAGCGTCCATTTCGGCTCGACAGTTGATAACTGGTGTCAAGTTTGCGGATTCTCTGGCGTGTATTCTTCGAATATCGGGCCGAATCTCATCCAAATTACACCGCACACACGTCCACCGAGGGTTGGCAACCTCATCGGTTAATCTACTCGCTAGGGCGTGATCCCCGAAACCCGGATCAAAGATTAGGTTGAATGGCTGCCTCTTCAAACGAGCCAGAATACACTGCACCATATTGCCATGTACAGGAGGCGATAGAGAAGTGGCAGAGTATTGACCCCAAGTAATGGACCCTCAGATAGGCCGTTCAGCTGAAGGTTAAGGCTTTCGAGCTGGTCGTTGATGTTTGCTAAAATGATGTTGATTGATGTTGAAGTTTGCATCGTTGCGATGCGACGACCTCTTTTTTTTCATTCACGATTTTTGATGATGAACTCGTTGCTTTATGGCTTACAAAAAAATGTATCGGCCATGTACGCGCCTCGGAACTCACCCTTAGGAGGGGGTGAAACATCGGAAAAATGGTATCTACTGATGTACGTCTATCACACATCTACTTTTTTGATATTTACATTAGGGAGCTCTAAAAAAAAGCACCCTAAAAATGTGTTGACGATTTTCGAGTCCCGGAACCGACCCGTAAGAGGAGTGAAAAAACGAAATAAAATGTATGTACCGATGTACGTCTATTAGACATTTGATCTTTCGATGTTTATATCAGAGACCTCAAAAAAGTAGCCTAAAAACATTTAGATCATTTTCGAATCCCGGAACTCCTTTTTAGATACAATTTTATCGATTATTCAGCCCTTCCTTAGGGTGGGTTCCGGGACTATTGGTTTTTTCCTTAGGTACACGCTTTTCGCGTTTGTTACCTATTCTTCCCCACATTGACCGTTCTTTCCTCTACTGTTTACTCCTTTTTTCTCCATCTTTCTCTCTGTTCCGCCCTTTTGCGGCCGCAGCCGACTTCCCCCTCCGTATTATATTCATCATGACATTTTCTGTCATGGGTATAGGGAAACTGCGGAAAACCTATACCAATACAGCCGGTCATCGAATTCGCCCGACGGTCGTGGAACTAGTCTTATTTCGCCGCGAAATGCCGAAGAAAAATATTTCACGACGAAATGTACGCGACCGGGATTCGAACCCAGGACCTCCCGGTCCGCTGGTTTAGTGGCGAGCACGCTAACCACTATACCATCGCACCGGTTTTGGGTTCCGGGACTAAAAAATCGTCTAAATTTGTGTTGGGCTCCACTTTTGAGCTCCATGACGTAAATATTGAACAAGTATATGTGTGATCTACGTCCATGGATTGAAACAATTTTTTTTAATTTTACCTCCCCTCCTGAGGGTGGCTTCCGGAACTCGAAAATTGCCTAAATTCATGATAGGCTAGTTTTTTTAACTCCCTAATGTAAATATGGCAAAAAGTAAATGTGCCATCGCATCAAAAACAATTATTTCGATTTTTCACCCTCCCAAGGGTGGCTTCTGGGGCTCGAAAATCGTTTAAATTTGTTTAGGCTAATTTTTTTTAACTCCATGATGTAAACTTCCATGAAACAGTAAATGTGTGATCGACGCCCATCGGTAGATCCAATTTTTTCCTTTTTTCACCCCCCCCCCCCCCCCCCCAAGGGTGGATTTCGGAACTCGAAAATCGTCTAAATTTATTTAGGTTACTTTTTGGCGCTCCCTGATGTTAATATCGAAAAAGTAAATGTGTGGTACCTAGACGTGCATCGGTAGATACAATTTTTTCGATTTTTCACTTCCTCCTGAGGCTTGGGTGAAAATCCGGGACTCGAAAATAGTCTACATTCTTTGGGGTACTTCTGTCAGCTCCTGAATGTAAATATTGAAAAATTAAATGTGTAATAGACGTACATCGGTAGATACAATTTTTTTCGATTTTCCACCCCCTTATAAGGTTGAGTTCCGGAACTTGTACATGGCCGATACATGTTTTTTGAACGCCAAACGCATGAAGCGACCAGTGGATTATAAAAAATTGTGAATAACAAAAAAAAATCGTTGCATCGCAACGATGCAAACTTCAACATGATTAAGGCTGGATGTTGCGGCAGTTTGGCATATAATAAGAATACCTTTTGTTCTCCCACTCATTCCCCTTTCTCTCTCACGTCCTCGGGCAAGACAGGCACATTGCATCCAATCGCTGGTGAGCTCGTAAACAATGTATATACATAGTATGTATTAAGCATGTACTGTAATAAGGAATCGAAGCAGCAAACCGGCCAGCTGCGCTCGTTCGAGCACAAATCCTCCAACTAACAACATTCAAGCAAGTTTTGCTCTACCCCAGGATATCTTGCGATTGATCTATGGTCCATTTACGATACCAACTTTGTCGAACAGAATATAATGTTATTATCCGTGGATACCTACGAACGATAGATACAGCATTAATAAAACTCGAAAGCACCTGCATATTTTAGATGTGGTGACGTTTGTCAAATAAAATTTTGTGGCAAGCGATCAGGGTCGTGCACGGAAAGATAATTAACCTGATTCAAAATACTCGCCCTGATTTTGTTTTCTGACCAAGTACGTTGTCTGCTCCCTCTGCAGAAAGAAAGAAAGAACGCCTGCATTAAGAAAAAAACGGAGATGTTCGTGGTGCGCAAAAGCCCTGCCGAAAAGACCCTAAAAGGAAATTCCCAACTCTCGTTACCGCCCGAAATATTTATTATTCCGCGTGCGGTAGGGAGTTTTGCGAAACCCTCGTCTACTTTAACGCAATTACTAGAGATAGCGCACAGCACGAAGAGGCCGTAAAAAATACCCTGGCAGCGTTATAAAGGGAAAAATAAGGAAAATCGTGAGAGAGAGTGAGAGATCTGAGGATTTGCGGAGTATCCAGAGGATTCGTGGGCTGTTGCTTCTGTCTTGATCCGCGAATCCCTTTTACTGTCGAGGTCAGCGGAGTCCGGAATGGCATGGCGCAGTCCTGAATACTGTCCGCATCCACTGCACTGCTCGCGTTTTTCTCGTAGCTATCGCGTCTCGGGAAGGCAGTGGATTATACGCAAACATTGACAGAAGCGGTAAACGTCCTTGGATGTTCACCTGTGACGGCTTGCGATGCAGAACGAAGGTTTAATTTCAAATTTTAGGGAGAACGGTAGTACTGGTGCCCGAGACAACAGAGATTGGTAAAAAAAAACCCTCCGTGTGAAACGTCATCTTGGCTAGCAAACGTGTGACGATGAATACCATTTCATCAATGAGAAGGACACACATTTGTCGGAAACTCATCCACATTCCATTAAGTTTCCGATAAGAGGAATTAAGAATGAAACGAGTTCATCGGCTGAGGGTCGTAGTCCGGATAACAGTGGCTTCGCCGCCACTCGTTCAACGACTGTCATTACTTCCAGAAGCGAAAGAGTGGTAATCGCAGTACCCGTAGTAGTGGTAGTAGTTCGGACGTGGTTGAGTAAAAGCTTGGGGGAAACCGATCGACTGCATTGCGCCGTCACGTCTCCCGGGACTTTAGGTCTCTCCCGAGATGGTTCATTAGTTGTCGCAATGCAGGACGTTTTTTCTGCACCCATCATCTTGTTGGAGCGTCTTGTCGGGAGAATACCCGCACTGCCGAGGCTCTAGAGCAGTTGAGACGGTCTTTCCCTGCGCGGTCCAACTTCTTTCTCTCTTATTCATACATGGATGGTTCGTTGGAAGCGTCTCTCTCGCTTTCTTCATGCCGGAGCTGGGGTACCACTTCGAAACTACTCCGCTACATCTGGTAGCATACTTCTGTCTGCTGGGTAGCTTGAGCAAACCCAGCGTTGCTTTGGCATCTTCCGGACTCGGCACCTTGTCTTTTTCCGTATCCTACCGAAGCAGGAGGGTGAACGGGACTTTCTCATCCAACTACATCCCTTTCCTACGAAACCCTCTTCGGATGTATATCGAAGTCGGTGGAGAGTCCGCTTTCGCCATTCCGCACGTTGCGTCTCCCTGTTTCCGCTGTATACAGATCTTCGAAGGGGGCTAGAAAGGGAGAGAGAGAGAGAGAGAGAGAGAGAGAGAGATCGGGAGTTGGGGAATCTCAGAATCCCGGGAATAGCAATAGAGGATATTTTATCCAGTCGAGCGTGGAACGGGCTTCCTTGAAATCCCTGTTTTGGATGCAGCAAGCCTTTCCCAAACTACTACGTATATAAGATGTTTCTTCGTATTGCCGCCCTGGCTTAATTTTACTCAACCTTTCCTCCCTGCGCTTCTATGTGCCCGTCTGCCCCATCCTGTTCCTCCTTACCTCCGTTACCTGTTTTCTCCATGCCCAACTTTTCCATTTGCTCGATCTCCTTCGTTCTCGAGGACTTTTTTCGCTACGGCTACTTGTTTACGCCCAGCGCCGAAAACCATATTCATGGGGAGAAAAAGTGAACATAGGATGTCTGGGATGGTGGAATGTCTTAAAACACCAGAGAGGACAAAGACGAAGAGGATCTGCCTTGAGACAATGGACTAGCGTGAAAATTACTCGTGTACATGTGTGTGGGTGGATGTATATAGCTCGGTATGGAGATTAAAGAAAACTGGGTGTGCAAACTTACGGCTGTCGACCTTCTTTTCTTAATCTGCCTTAAGACAATCGTAGTCTCACCGCCTATTTTGCTGTTTTCTCTCTCTATCTCTCTCTGTTCTTTCCTCCCCGGGCATTGCCGGTCTTTAGTGCCTCTGTATCTATGTGATAATTTAATCCAGAAGTTACCGAATTAAAAGTTTTTTGCTGAGCGGTATGCTCTCAGGCTGGCGTGCACACAAAAGCTCTAGCCATTTCGTAGACTTTCCGTCTACACCGTCGATTAGTAAGACCCCCGCAGACATTTCACTCCCCCGATTCAGCTGATTTATGCCCGAGCCGTCTCATAATTTTTAAGACAAAATAAACTCGAGTCCGTCTCTTCAGCAATTTCCACTAGACTTAAAAATACTAGCTTGCAAATTTTCGTAAACACGCTTCCTCCTTTATTACGGTTTCGCCGTTTCGCACTCTCTTACTCGGCTCTTTTACTTTCTTTAATTATATAGGCAACAGCGGCTGCGGCCCGGCAGCCAATGAGCATTCAGCGCCGACTGCCTCTCTTCCGTTCGTCTCTCATACTTTTGCCATAATTAATTTTCGCCGAGAGTGCATTACCATCCTTCCTCTCGCTCTTTTACCTTTTACATCGCTCCATTTGTCTCAAGACAGGAGGCTTTCCGGAGGAGCGGAAAAGCAGCCACAGCCCGACAAAGATATAGAAAGAGTATAAGATAATCAGAAGGAATAGAGATTCAAAGTTTTTTGAACGAGAACCCCCCATCAGAATGCTAATTTCTGCCAAAAAGTTTTCATCCTGGTGGGGCTCGTTTGGAAAACGCGGCATCAACATTTACCGGAATCGTGAAGCTCTCATTTGGCCCAACCGAGAGAGCCTTCTCACTTCCGTTCTTCGGTCACTCTTCCGTGTCTCTATCATCTCCATCAAACTCTATCAGCTTCACGGAAAACCGTCGGAGGGCTGATCGTTCTTTCCTCTTTCATCCTATCTATCTTTCTCCCTCTCTATCTCTCAGTTAGAACATTTCGCTAATTGCTACTTGTACCACAGTGGGGGTTAATTAATGTCTGTGGGATTTCGTCGTGGCTCATCTCTCCACAGATCGAACTGAATAATCAGTCCTCGAGGTGGAGACCGCCCTCGCTCTCATGAGTTCATCCGCTACAAGCCCTGTTGGTTGGTCGACTCAATTGCCTCCTCGGCTCTCCCCCTCTCTCTGTCCCTCTTTTCCCCTCAATTTTTACTCAACTCCCTCTCTCTATATACATATACACACGCATTCTTGAGGTAAGTCAAACCAGATACTCGCCGCAATCAAAACACATCCCTCTCTAACAATCACGTCAAAGGACAAGGGTATTCTCTTTGTGAATTAATTCAGCACTCGAAACATAAGCTAATAACTGGAGTTTCGCATAATCAGAGAACAAAGTTTCGAAAACAAATGATATTAAACGATTTAACGAATTATAGCCATTTTTATCCATTTCCATCATAAAATTTTCATCTAGCGATCAATGTGAACAATTCTCTCAGTATCTCTGATGGAATTTTTGCCATCACTGAGAAGTATTCTGAAACCCTCAATTGAGGGATGTAAAGCTGAGGGAGTGATTAACGAGAGCCCCGTGCTCTCTTTCGCACCCCCACGTTAGCACACGCGCACACACATACACCCCCCTCCCCCTCTCTCTCTCTCTCTCTTTCTCTCTGTGAGCCTCTAATCAGATGTTCCTGATTGGCGAGTACGCAGTGGTGCTCTACACTCGCCGACGTCGCCTCATCGCTTCTGGCTGCTCTCATCAACACTGCGTGCAAACAACCGCCTCAAGCGTTACTTCGGAAATACCAATATTATTACTCCGCTCGCGTATTTTCCCAAACTTTGCGTCGAGCTAAAGGCATTTGGCAGCCAAAGTTCCATCGGATTACAGATCATTTGGAGATGCGCCGACTAGTGTTTTTCTAGGGAATAAACAGGCACGAATTGTTCAAGGGTCTTCAGATGTGTACAAGCTAGTTATTTTTTCAAATTTTGTACTTGCTTCGTGTGTCAATTGATTTCGAGAGATTTTTCTCCCAACCGATTTGATGATGGATGATGACGCTAGACGAAAGTGGAATATCTCACGAATATGATCGACTAACCATTCGAAAAGAAAAACGCGCCTTATTCATATTCAAACGATAAAACCTCTGCACGAAGCGATTCTCCGCAGTCGCGATATATCGCTGCTTTTCAATCCTTTTCCCCACACCGCTGACATCCGCATGAAAATACTCATGTAAGCGTGAATACGATGGTGAAAAAGATGGAGAACGCCCACCCGGCGATATGCGAATATCTACGTGTACGTCAGTTGAAGGTCCTGGCTGCGGAACTCGAGGGGAATACGACACTCTACGGGGAATTCGTTCGATGGCTGCTGAAAACTGCGGAGGGACCGGAACAAAAGGAAAAGCAAATACTAACAATGCAGCGAAAGAGCGAATCCAAGTATAAAGCTATCTGAACTCAAGTAAAAGTGGCTAACCCAAAGAAAACCCAAGTATAATACTGCGATCTGGGCGGGTATGAAAATGTAGCCGTTTTCATTCTGTCAGGTTTGCATCAACTTTTACCCAAATGGGCTGTGGATCTGTTAAACAAAATTTGGGAACAAAAAGGATCCCAAAAGAGCCACCATTTGTATCAGCGATATTTAATATCGGCAGAGAGTGGACTGTGTACGTTCAAGAATATCCGGTGTCGCCGGCATTGACACCTTGAATTTTTCATGCAGCCGCACCACTCGCTCTCGGTCAAAGGAATTATCACTCGTGCATTACGAGTTCCCAGTAATGCAGCGTAAGACTACACCATACAGAATTTCCGCCATGGCTAACATGGTTCATACGAGACCGGGGGATTCCAATGTGAGAACGGAACATGCGCGTTTCGTGGTGGAAAAACGAGAGAGCGAATGACGATCGTTGCACGCGCGCGAACCCTGCGAAAAGAGGGTTGAGTGGCGAAATGGGAGAACGAAAAAGCGTTGAAACAAAAACGATTTTAGTCGCAAAGCGGACGTGGGTCGAAAGTACGTGTGTGTGTGTCTAGGTTTGCGTGTAAATTCAAGAAGTCCTCGATTCGGAGGGCGAGAGAGGGAGAGAGACAGAGCCCTCCAACTCTTGCACGCCCATGTGACTCACTGACGTCACGCACCGGTTGTGAGTCACGCACTATACACAATTCGCCAATTAGCGAACTCCCGACAATCAGATAGTACGTGTTCGCTCGATAGAGCTCAAGACCACTAATTATATACAGATGGACGAGTATGTGTGTGGATTTTGAGCCGCTCAATGGGGCATTTTCTTCGACTCGATGCATTCCAATGGACTGCAAAGCGGAAAATCATTGAACCAGTTCTGCTATTCGATCCTAGACCGGATTTTTACCAAAAATCAACTCGGTGTTCTCTCTTGTGTATTCGTATGATGACCGATCCCGTGCAGTTCCGCTTTACCGTCAGTTGTCTTTGACTGTACGGGTGGAGGCACCTCGAGGCCCAATGTGCTGCACGTATCAATCATCCATTTCCTATTTATAGCATGTACTGTAAACGGGGGGTGTCTCAATGGGCATTGCGATTCTCGGTAACGCGCTGCATATTTGAATATTCTACCTGGAAAAACGCGGTTACTCATACTCGGACAAGTCTGCTAGATCTTTTTGTACAGCAGGGCAGACTGTCTCGTCATTGAACCAGGCAAGGGATGATTTTCCACCCCTCGCTTTTTAAGTTACGTGTCTGCTGAATATGTAACTCACTACTCGTGGACAACCATCAAGTTCTATCGATTCCAAGAAAACCACCAGTTCCCAGTTGTTACAATTTTCCAAACAATAATAAATGGGGCGTGCAGCTGCTTTAATGCAGCCAGCTCTTTTGATCACAAGGTAGCAATTATCGTTGCTGGCATGAATCATATTCCAATTACTTATGCCCGACAAAGATGCCACTGGACTTTGCATAAGCAGCTTACGATAATGATTCACGTATACGTGGCGACAGAAAATACAAACTGCTGTGAGGTCAGGAAGGAAAATAAATAAAACAAAGTGAGGATAGAAGGAGACACGGTAGGGAGGACGTGGATAAGAAAGTGGCCCTTTCGTCGCTATCGCCGAGTCGACTGTATTTTGAGTTAACCCGACTTTTAAGCGTCGTCGAAATCCCCAAGGATCCTCGGATAAGATGAGATGAGGAGGAAGAATCTGTGATCCCTTGAGATAAACTGATTCTACTGTCCTGGCGAAGTTTGTTCCTTTTGCACTTCCTCCTTTGCCTTCACCGGCTATCCTAACGAAAACGTATGAATAAAGTCGAATAGATTATTCGAGTTGGTACTCTCATTACAGGTGGGACGTCTAACGGATATCTGCATGATTGCAAATTTTCCGAAGCGACAGCTGGTGTGCTGAATTTTCGAAGCCCGAAAGAATTCCCTTTTCCATGCCTTCCTTCTCCAAAACTCGAATTACCAAAAATGTTGTGGTTGAGCAGACAAGTGTAACTAACAGTGACTCTTGTTTGCCCACTCATCTTGGCAAAGTACGAGAAACTCTAGTACCAAAACTTCCGGAACCTTGTCGTCCGCGTAATCATAAGGCTTCGCGTATGCCAAACTCCTCCTAGTTCCCTACCTACGATCGTTATAAACTTGTACGTTGTGGAGAGATATTTGCTTCTTGGAAGCAATTAATTGAAGAACGCGCTTAGATCCTATCAGCGCTTGGATAGAGGCTAAACTGCCTGAAATGTGATGCCGAAAATCTCCAACTACATTCTATCCGAATAAAACTATTGGCGATGCGCTGTTTTCTCGGATTCCGCTCCTATTTATGTAGGTTAATCACTTCTGGATAAAATCGTAAATACCCGATGAGCCGTTTCGTGCTCAACGTTGGCTTCGCACTGCCGATGGCTGTATCAAGATTCTCTAGTTGAGGGCAAAAATAGTGTAGCCTGACGAGTACAAGAATGCAGCACTGTAAAGAGGATTTCCAGGGATTAACTGACGAAACAACAATGGAGGACATCTCATAAAAGACGAGGAGAGTAAAGTTGTATCACACGAGGCTCCTGACATGAGCACATACTCAAGTTCCACAAATGTATACTCGCACACACATACACTACGGAGCAATCGACAGGAAGCCAGAGATAAAAAGGTGGCACAGCCTGGAGCACAGCATACGTGGACATAACGCGTATTCCGCACGGGGTGTCGGAAACTTTGGTGTCCGTAGTATATAAGTTTAGATCCGAAAAGTGGTGGGCAGCTCGACGTTCCTTGGTGATTTAAGGTGTAGGTTGGAAGACGTGGACCATGGCGCGATTCTTGAACGGCAAAGTGCCTCGGAGGGCCGTCGGATGCATTTTTCATGTCTCACGCGCCAAAGATACGGTACGGCAAGGCTAAGAGAAAGTACGAATGAGGCTCTCGTTGGAAGGAGTGAGGGAGAGAGAGAGAGAGAGACGAGCGAGGCCGTATCTCGTTCCAGCGTCGCAGCATCCACATCCACCAATATATATATTTACTATGTATCAGTAAAGTCGCGTATAAGTGTTGGTCGCTCTATCTGAGCAGCAGTCACCGGGGTCTTCGCGATCCAAGTTATAGGTACCCTCATATACATGGAAAGCCGGGCTAGCTGGAAAGTGCATTTGTTCCCGTTTATGCGACGATCAAAACACTACACGCTGAAGACAAAGTACAACTTCTCACGAGCTAGTATATCCGCGTGTGGCAAAAGGGGAGAGAGAGAGCTTACTCGCGAAAGACGTAATTTCTTTCGCCGCACAGACATATACGTCGACTAAAAGCTAAGCAAGAGCCAAGTTTCGACACTGAGATTGATCATGGCGATGGGGGCGATGTTCGCTACAACCGATATACGGCGACCCTATCGTATAGGACAGATAGCAAGTTGGGTCTAGGCTCTTTTGGAATTTATTATTTTACTTGGACAAAACGAATTCTCCGTTCTTTCTCCTCCTCTTCTTCTTCTTCTTCTTTAACTTCTTTTCCCTATTGCTTTATAGCCCATTTGCGAGATACAGTCGAGAGGATAAAACACCACGGGTCATAGACATTGCGATATACGCCCAGAGCTGACTACACGTGTTGGGGAAAGCGGTGCTTCAGGATAAAATGGGATAAATGTCTCCCGAATGGATTTCGGAATTCTCAATTATCCGCTTCGTATAGTTCGTAGCCGGCGATACGACTCATCTTCAGTGCACAATGAGTCATCTTGCTGGTCCACACTATCAACCCCTCAATACCTCGTATCACTGCATCGACGAGAACCGCCACGTCTCAGCGATTAGATCGTATGTCGGATTTTTACATGAGATCACGAGTGTTTCTTATTGTGATGACGTCGTCGGGAATTATCGAGAATCAAGAACGGAAATGGTTCGCGACACAAAATTTCTCGTCTTCTCGGGACCCGACGAGGACCTTCTTAGACGCCATTAAGAGCCGGGCGTTTTATCCAGGAAGCTTCCGATAGTCGTCGATTGCAAGAGAGAAAGAGAAGCGACGGAGAGGTGGAGATCGGGGATATATCTCGCACCGGAGAGGAAAATTCTTGTCGTGATCCTCGAAATAGCTTCGTAGCTACCTCTGATTCTTGTCTACGCTCCTTGAGGCATCAGCACACTGTTGGCTCTGAAAAGCTTCTGCCACGTTGGCTGGTGACTATACTCGTCTCTCGCCGAAGGAGGAGCGAAAGAGAGCGAGAGAGAAAAGCACGACAACCAGCTACTTGAGATTTCAGACTCGTCGGATACGCTTTCGCAAGGAGGGGATAACCTGTCCTCTGCTTCGTTCGCGTTTTTCAACGCCGAATCTTTTTCCTCTCGGCTTTTGCCCCTTTCTCATCCTCCTGAGGTCTCATTCTCCGACATTTATGTCCGCCTGTCTGCTCCTGCCTCTCGAAGTCTCCCTTATTTTTCTTTTCAGCACTATTCCCTTTTTTTCGACACCTACGTGCTGTCCTTGATGCTTGATTTTGGAAAATTGCGTCCATGGACCATGGCGTAACTAATTGCCATTCTTATTCGATCCATGAGAATGGGTTTAAAAGTCATGTGTGGAAAAGAACAAGGGATCGGCAAAGATCGGTCCGAAGATTGTTATCATCATTGGACGAAACTCCGGGCTGATCACCCAAGCGTTAAAGTTGGATGAAGGCTGTATTGGAGAGTCAGCGGTATCAGCGCAGAATCGTTCAGTCTCACCTCACGTTTGTTCGTCTATCGGCACTATCCGATTTTGCCAACTCTTGGCCCCGCACAGCAAGTGTAAAGTGCGATGAATCTTTCATGACCCCGTATTGTGGAATACAACGCTTCATAGCCACTGTATGGACAGTGCGGTTCTATTCCATGGAAGATTCTCAAACGTACGAGATGTATGCGCTGTCTGACTCAGCGCGCTGTGAGTACCATCGGTGAAGGCATATGTAGCGCGTCAGCGGAATGCCCGACGAAGAAACTGCATCCGGGCAATCATTCTCTTCTCCACTCTATATGTTTGCATATGAATTATAGATCAACAGATCGGTGAGAATAAAACTATCTGCCAAATAGCAGTATACTGGTGGGTTTTCTCCCGCGTTGCCCAGCAATTCCAAACGTTGGTGATACACATAACAAATTACGTAAGACAACCAGTGGCAAAAGTGAATGCTGTCTACATCAAGCAGGTCACATTGAGAAAGATGGCATTGGGGAATCGGCAGATGATTATGGACATTTGACAATCTGCCTTATGGTGCCAAATCGGATAGAACTGAAATATCCATGTTTGATGAACGTTCTGAGACGATCAGATCGAACTGCTGCTTAGTTCTCTTTCGATTCTATGAGGATACAATAGTGGAAAAGTTGCTATTGTGCCTTCGTCAAAAAACGATCGCACAAAGTGTTGTTTTTTTTTCTTCATATGGCCAGATCGTTCGATGTTATCCCGAACATCAGAGTATACAAGGATACGCGGCTGGAAGGATTTTATCCTGTTGATGAATTACGGTCGTTTGGTCGTGACTCAGCAATGCGTTGGGTACACATTTGTATTCAATGGTTTTTCACGCGATACAGGTCGGAGGGTGGAATCTTCACTGTGTATACCTATACGCGTACAATTGGAGGGTTGAAGCTGCTGATGGCTGTCTCGAGTCAATCGCAAAAATCCTGGTGGATCCCTTTACGGCTACACGGCATGATGTGCGTGCCGTAGACGCGAGACAGAGCGAAGATAGCTCGCGCGCCCTTGCTCTCGGATATCCTTGCTATCCTTCTTCGTAAGACAGAGGTGAAGGGTCCGGGTTTTTTCGACCTCTGTGGCCTACCGACAGTTAAAGCTTCGATAATGGGAGTTCCATCGCCCGTGGCGATGAACTCTCCCGACACGTTGATAGTATTCGTAAATCCGTTCTCGTCGACGGGAAAGTTGTGAAAAAACGAAGAGGGAAAGGCGCGGAAAGACGCCACGCACTTTGGCCCAACACACTCCCGCGTGCATCACATGCCGGGGGAAAACTTCTTCTACGAGCCTTCCGACGAGATACGGGGAAACTATTGATCAGGGGTAATCTGTTTTTCGTTAGGTTGTAATCTGACGGCATTTGTCCATGGGGATGTTGTGGAGAATCTGTACAAATTTCACGAATCGGTGCATCGTGGCACGTTTTTTCATTGCGATTGCTTGGGTTTGCTTGGCTTTCTCTTGGGTTTATTTGAATTGTCTCGGTTTGAGAAAATAAAAGTGCAAGTTTGCTTGAGTTTGTTGAGCCTCGTGAAGCTTTGTTTGGGTTAACGGCGGGGTAAAGTTAATTCGGCGAAAAAAAGGCATGTTTTTAAGATTTTTTTTTGGCGTAACGAATAGTGTTCGTTTGTTGAAAAATTTACATATAATAAAGTAACATTTGAACAACATTCTCCTAAATTTGCATTGCAAAATATTCAAAATTGAGTGAGTGAAAATTAAACCCCGGAGGCGCCTCGAAAAAAAGTTGGTTTGCGGTGTGCACCATAACTCGCAACAGAATCATTCGAAACAAAAAAATCAAAATGCATTTGTTAAAGGAGATGTTTCTCGAGGTAATGACGGGAGGATTTTTTTTTTCGATTTTTCGATTTTTCGTAGCACTTGGGAGCCAAAAACCCGATTTTCGCTAAAAAAAATCGGCTAATTTGTTGTTGAAAAATTAGTAATTATTAAAAAAAAAAAACAAAAAAGCTCTCGACAATACCTGGTGAATTATGTGAAGAAGTACTGTGCAAAATTTCAAAGCGATTGGTCCAGTAGATTTTGAGTTATCGTGCACACGGACTTCAAATATGACAAGTCTCAGAAAAACGGTTTGAAAAACGCAGAAGAGAAGAGAACGGCATGGAGCAATAGACGCTCAAATACTCATAACTTCGTCAATTTTACTCCGATCGACTTGAAATTTTAACACAATATTCTTGATATATTATGCATTCATTTAAAAAATGAAAAAAAAATTTAAATACTTTACCCCGCCCTTAAGGAAAGGCCTCGTTAAATGTGACATTAAAAAATAACAAAAGATGACAATGGCGATCGAAAGGCCGTTTTTGTCTCAAAACCAGGAACAGATTGAACAATTGAGACGTTTAGAAAAAAGTTCATTATGATAAAATATTACGGTATAGTGTCTTTGTTAAAGATAACAGTCAATAATAAACGAACGATTAACAAGCTACGTTTAGAACTAGAAATACGTGGCCATTGGCTCCCAAATTATGTAACGCGGTGAACTGCATTATTTTATTCATCAAGTGGCTGTATTTTTGATACCGCTGCAAATATGTTTGGGAACCGTCTGGAAAACTCCGTGGACCATTAAAAGATCTAGAGCAGGAAGCGGTAGATGAGGCATAAAAACTTCAAAGAATATACTTCTAGAATATGAAATTACAAGTCACCCGAGAGAGGTGAGACAGAGAGAGGGGGGGGGGGACTTTGCGCTCTTGGCTGAAGGACGAAATCGAGGTTTTGCCAGAATTCACTCTTTTCACTATCTCTATCGTATCAAAGCGTCGCCGCACGGGAGTCAGCGAGAGAGAAGGAGAAAAGGCGCGGGGAAACGTTTGCAATCGTCGTCGTACCGCGGGGCAGCTTTCGAAGTTAATAAATTTACTGACTCTCTCTCTGTCTCTCTTCCCCTGCCCCTTTTCGTCCTTCGCAGCATGAGGATCCACCGAGAGTTCACTTTTTCCTGTCCCTAGTTCGCCGTCGCAGCTCCTCCCGTCTTTCTCGCCGTATCTCGACGCGGAACTCCCCCCCACACGGATTCACTTTTATCTCTCTTTATATCGGAAAGCGGTAGAGAAAAAGCTTATAAAACTTATTTTCGGCAAGCAAACGATAGCTAACCGGATTTAATGATACGCCGATGAATAAAGTTCACTTTTTAGCGCTCCTATCGCTCTGGTGGCCCGATTTTTTAAATTTTATATTAATACAAATTTTTTGAGGAGGCTTTTAGGTTTAATGCCAACATTTCAATGGTAATAGAAATATTCTAAAGAACTTTCAGTGTTAATAGAAGTATTTTAGGAGGCTTTTAAATTAAATGCAAGTGTTTTGTTGATTTTCATTTTTGCACAAATATTTTCAGCAGCCTCAAGATCTAGTAAAAATCTTTTGGGAGCTTTTAACTATAATTCGAGTATTTTATGAAGCTTCGAATTTTTATACGAATATTTTGTGGAAGCTTTTTCGCCCAACCGAATTTTTTCAATTAACACGAGAATGAAAAATGTCATTGTCGTTCGCTGCGCACGTGTTCGAGGCTCATTTCCACCGGCATTATCGTATCTCTACCAATCGCGTTCTCCTATATACGTCGAAGAAAGTACGAGGCATCGTCTGCTCGCAGATCCCGCAGCCCTCGGTAAAGATTTGTAAAAAATGGACGTTCTTAAATTGCACTGAACGTGATACATTATAAGTGGCGCATTGTCGATTTATAATGCAATCGAGGGAAGCGTGCGGGGCGAGCACCGGAGCCGATCTTTCTTCTGGAGTGTACGTGTGTACCCGCGCAGTGCATGCCACGGGGGAAATCTCTTTGCGGCACCATCGGCTACGTTTCGACGTACGAGATTTTTTTTCTTTTCACAGCAACGTGGTATATGAACTACCGGCGAAACGTTACCGGACGAAACCACAAAAATGTTCCGTAACGATTTTTGATGCTATCTTGCCGATAGTTGACATAAATGAATTTAACAAACGACATTTTGAAGGGGAGGAATTCACCTTCATTCTGTTTTTTTTACTATTTTTTTTTTAAGACTGGTACCCTTTTTCAATAACGACCATTTTTCGCCTTTTTGTTTTTTCTTTTTGATGGATCGATTTACAGACAAACATTTTTTTGATGCATTTCTTTGACCGGAGTCATAAAGGGGGAAGCTCAAGTTCTAATTCCTTTTTTTTTTAAGAGACAGTTTGATAAATAACGTGCACAATAAAATTGTATTTGTACCTATTTTCAACGCAATAGAATTGCTTGAAATCAATCGCTTGACGCGACTAGGAAAATATACAATTTTAACGGGGAAGAAAATGTCGAAAAAACACCTGAAATAATTAAATTGCATTAAAAATAGAAAAATAATTGTTTTTCGTCTTTTGAAATTTTACGACAAACCCCCTAGTTCTCGTGTTACGGTAATTAAGTCATCTGATTTTGGTTTACCAAAAAATAGGTTAAAAAAATGTCGAAAAAAATCTGAACAAATTCTTGCGAACTCAACGAAAACCGATTCAACTTTTTACCGTCTTGAGGTTTTCCTTGAATCCATGTCGTTTTCGTGTTACACGTTATTTTTCAAATTGTCTCTTTTTCTAAATCGAAATATCTTGAGAAAAAAATCTTACGAAGCTTAAAAAAAAACAGAATTGAAGTTGAGCTGCCCCGTTTGTGATTCCGGTCAAAGAAGTGGACAAAAAAACTTGTCTGTAAATGGGGTCTACCAGAAAGGGATTTAAAAAAGGCAAAAAATTGCCGTTTTCGGAAAAGGGTACTAGTCGTAAAAAAAATTGTAAAAAACTTTCAAAAAGAACGGAATAAAGGTGAATTCCTCCCCTTCAAAATGCCGTTTATTAAATTCATTTATGTCAACTGTCGGCGAAATGGCATAAAAAATGGTTCCGTAACTTTTTCGAATTTTTGTCCGGAATCTTTTCGTCGGTAGTGTACGTCCTCGAGATCACATCCTTGGACGTAAATTCACCGGTGGTCTGTACCTGAAATATTCCTAAAATATTTTTTTTTTTTTTAATTGCCGTGTAAAATGCAGAAATTTGGGGTCGAAGGAGAACAACGCATTTGCGCAACTTTTTAGTTTTCAAGTAGCGAGCTCGGAGCGGATCGTTTGGAGGATAGGCAGCGAGGGAAGAGCAATTGCGAGAGTGAAGGGAAATTGTAGTTTGTACTATCGAGCTGGGAATTAGCCGGAAATGCCCTACGAACATATGGGAAATGCATTACAATGTATATGTAGATAACGAAACGAGGGCCATTCCGGCCACTGGTAACGTGCCATCTGTGAATTTCGCATGCACCCTTTCGCCCACCCACGAGTCTCGCCGTGTGTCCCTTTTACTCCGAAACGCCACGGCGGCACAGGACCCCCGTAAAATACTCGAGCGTTACGGAATTCGTTCCTCTCTTTCTCTCTCACTCTCTTCTCGTTCTCATCATCATCACACATATTTGAACAATGTGCCTGAATTGACAAAAATATTTTCTACTCACTTTATTTTGTTCCGTATGTTTTAATTCATCTCAGGATTATTATTTTATTTTTGTTTATATCGGGTTTTACTTTGGATTTTAAACTGTTATTTTATTTCGTTTTTACTTTTTTTCTGTCTTTCATTTTATTCATAGTTTATTGTGATTTAATATTTTATTTTATCTTTGTATTTTATGGTTTTTGAAAATAAATATTGCATTCTCTATCCCATCGTATCTTGTATCGTTTATTTTTGTTTTACATCGAATCTTCGTATCTTTAATTCCTGTTCATATTTTTTCTGATTTCGTCTGTACCTTTATACTTGCCCGCGAGTTCACCCAGGCATAATAAACATTCCATCTCTCACTGCTACCATTTTGTCCCCTTCTCTTCGAAATTAAAAAAAGCATCAATTGAAAAAACAAGCCGCTGGTTGAAATTTCCATTTCGGTCGGGGTGGAACGAGAGGCGTACATGAAAAAAGCATATGTGTCATATGCGATTTAGGCGGGGATTCGCATGCAGGAGGCATGAAAGCGATTATCACTTTAATCGAGCATCGAGTAGATTTTGTTGTTCTCGGTCTGTGTCTCTCTCTCGCTCTCTCACTCGTACTGACGTAAACTGACAGGGGAGGCTGAAATTTTGGTCGCCGCGGGCACATACGCACACATTTCTATTCAACTAGATAAACATTTGCATCGACTGCATTGGGGCCGGTATCGAGCATTGCCCCCCCCCCTGCCCCATCGCCGTCTCTATTTCGCTTCAGCATTCGCAAAATGGAGGAAACACCTGCGGGATGGATCGACATATCCAGCTATCTCGTTATTTATATACACGTGTGCTTTCGCGTCCATAATAAACTGGAAGCGTTGAGCTTCAATGCATTCGAATGATTGAATTGCTCTCGAAATACGGACCGTGCTCTTGAATACGGATATGAAGTGACCGATTGCAAGAGTGAGAAAACGGAGTACCGAAGTTTGCATCGTTGCAGACGCAATGAATTTTTTTTCTTTCAATTCTCGATTTTTGACGATCAATTAGTTGCTACATGTGTTTGGTGAAGAAAAAACATTTATTCGCCATGTACGTCTCCCGGAACTCACCCTTAGGCGGGGGTGAAGGTCGAAAAAAAATCGTATCGACCGACGTATGTCCATCACACATATTCTTTTTCGATATTCGCATGACGGAACTCTAAAAAGTAACCTGAAAAAAATTTGAATGATTTTCAAGTTCCGGAAACCACCCTTAGGCGGGAGTGAAAATCGGAGAAAATCGAATCTACCGACGTACGTCTATCACACATTTTCTTTTTGGATATTCGCATGAGGGAACTCTAAAAAGTAACCGGAAAAAAATTTGAATGATATTCGAGTTGCGGAAGCCACCCTTAGGCGGGGGTGAAAATCGAAAAAAATCGTATCTACCGACGTATGTTTATCACACATGTTTTTTTTTCAATGTTCGCATGAGGGAACTCTAAAAAGTAGCCTGAAAAAAATTTGAATGATTTTCGAGTTCCGGAAGCCACCCTTAGGCGGGGGTGAAAATCGGAGAAAATCGTATCTACCGACGTACGTCTATCACACATTTTCTTTTTCGATATTCGCGTTAGCGAACTCTAAACAGTAGACTGAAAAAAATCGGATGATTTTCGAGTTCCGAAAGCCACCCTTAGGCGGAGGTGAAAATCGAAAAAAATCGTATCTACCGACGTATGTCTATCACACATGTTCTTTTTCGATATTCGCATTAGGGAACTCTAAAAAGTAACCTGAATAAAATTTGAATGATTTTCGAGTGCCGGAAGCCACCCTTAGGCGGGGGTGAGAATCGAAAAAAAAATCGTATCTACTGACGTATGTCCATCACACATGTTCTTTTTCGATATTCGCATTAGGGAACTCTAAAAAGTAACCTGAAAAAAATTTAAATGATTTTTGAGTTCCGGAAGCCACCCTTAGGCGGGGGTGAAAATCGGAGAAAATCGTATCTACCGACGTACGTCTATCACACATTTTCTTTTTCGATATTCGCGTTAGCGAACTCTAAACAGTAGACTGAAAAAAATCGGATGATTTTCGAGTTCCGAAAGCCACCCTTAGGCGGAGGTGAAAATCGAAAAAAATCGTATCTACCGACGTATGTCTATCACACATGTTCTTTTTCGATATTCGCATTAGGGAACTCTAAAAAGTAACCTGAATAAAATTTGAATGATTTTCGAGTTCCGGAAGCCACCCTAGGCGGGGGTGAGAATCGAAAAAAAATCGTATCTACTGACGTATGTCCATCACACATGTTCTTTTTCGATATTCGCATTAGGGAACTCTAAAAAGTAACCTGAAAAAAATTTGAATGATTTTCGAGTTCCGGAAGCCACCCTTAGGCGGGGGTGAAAATCGGAGAAAATCGTATCTACCGACGTACGTCTATCACACATTTTCTTTTTCGATATTCGCGTTAGCGAACTCTAAACAGTAGACTGAAAAAAATCGGATGATTTTCGAGTTCCGAAAGCCACCCTTAGGCGGAGGTGAAAATCGAAAAAAATCGTATCTACCGACGTATGTCTATCACACATGTTCTTTTTCGATATTCGCATTAGGGAACTCTAAAAAGTAACCTGAATAAAATTTGAATGATTTTCGAGTTCCGGAAGCCACCCTTAGGCGGGGGTGAGAATCGAAAAAAAATCGTATCTACTGACGTATGTCCATCACACATGTTCTTTTTCGATATTCGCATTAGGGAACTCTAAAAAGTAACCTGAAAAAAATTTGAATGATTTTCGAGTTCCGGAAGCCACCCTTAGGCGGGGGTGAAAATCGGAGAAAATCGTATCTACCGACGTACGTCTATCAGACATTTACTATTTCGATATTCGCATTAGGGAGCTCCTAAAAGTAGCCTGAAAAAAAAAATTGGATGATTTTCGAGTTCCGGAAGCCAACCTTAGACGGGGGTGAAAATCGACAAAAAATCGTATTCACTGCCGTACGTCTATCACACATTTTCTATTTCGATAGTCGGATTAGGAAGGTCCAAAAAGTAGGCTGAAAAAAAAATTGGACAGATTTCGGGTTCCGGCAGTCACCTTTAGGCGGGAGTGAAAATTGAAAAATCGTATTTACCGACGTGCCTCTATCACACATTTTCTTTTTCGACATTCGCATTAGGGAACTCAAAAAAGTAACCTGAACAAAAATTTGGATGGATTTCGTACTCCGGAAGCCACCCTAAGGCGGGGGTGAAAAATCGAAAAAAGTGAATTCAGGGAGACGTACATGGCGCATACTTTTTTTTCTTCACCAAACACATAAAGCAACTAGTTGATCATCAAAAAAACGAGAATTAAAACAAAAAAATTCGTTGCGTCTGCAACGCTGCAAAATTCAGTATTATAGGTCAGCAGTTAGGTTTCCAAAAACCTCCCTGCTTGGATTAAAACTGCCTGGTGGAAGAGCGCTGAACAAGTACGCAACAGAAACAGAAAAAGAGTGAGAAAATAAAATAACAAACTAAAATAATACATAGAATAAAAGAAAAAGAAACTCCAAAGATAATATACAAATAAAATAATATCGACTGACGTTATAACGTAGAAAGAGAAAAAAAGGGAACGAAGAGATGGAGTAAAGATAAAATATTAGACTAAAATGATACACAGAAATTAAAAAAAAAAAGGGAAGATAAAAGGAAAATAAAAACGAGGACAGAAGAGATTTGCTCCTTCAGCTGACAAATCTTAGACGTCATCTTTTTTAAATTTAAATTCTATCTTTAGAGACAGGGAGAGATAGAGAGAGTGCGCAAGGGTGGCGGTAAAGCACACAGCTCTAATTTCAAAATCTCGTAGATCGTCGGTCCATGAGGTATATGGAAAGTAGCTACGCGTGGCACAAAATACACATAGCTCAAACAAATTACGTATATATATAAACATGGGTGTGCTCTACAACCCTTTCGAAGTCTCTTCTTGCGTAACTAATTTATTATTATTATGGAACCATCACGCGGCTAGTTGCGCTCGCGTAACGTGCACATTTTTCAATTAGCCATATACATAAATCTATGCAACCCTCCTCCATAACGACCTTACACCTTTCGCGCCGCTTCTCCTTCCAGCCCCGAGCTCCTCACGTCTCAACCTTATCATTCTCAGACCGAGAAAGAATTCGGGAAAATGATTGTTCGTTGCAATTTTCATCTTCGAATTATGAAAGTTGAAGAAAAAAAAACTAAAAGTTACATTGGTATTTTAGCGAATAGATTTTTCAAAGTGCGCAATGGTGTTTTAATTGTGTTATTTTAGTGAATAGGATCGGCTTGCGATCGATTTGTGTGGGAAATAGAGGTGAAAAAAATTAATCGTTAAAAAAATTGTCACGAGGCAGCTTAATATATGTTTGAAAAAATATTTTATGGAAAGATTGATATTTAAAAGTTATGGTCGTGAAATTTTTACTACTGAAAAGTAGTCGAGCTAAGAAAAAATACTATTCGGTGACCAGGCATAAAATTATGTAAAACGAAAAACGTACAAAATCTAACTGTGCTTTTCAAATTTCTGTTTCAGGTGAGCATATCCGACTACGTATTTTACAGTGTGCAGCAAGGTCGTATGAATCAGGTATTACTATATCGATATGAAAAAGTTTGGATTGTTCGAGTGCAATGAAATTTTGTTTTCTTCTCTAAAATTGATTTACGAGAAATTAGCTAAAAAACCCATCGACCATTTTTAAATTATATTTCGCCGTCTCGTCCTCTAGATCATACGTGTAGTAACGTTGTTACTGCTAGAATATCCACAGTCCATTCAAAGGAAAGGAAGTCAAGTGGGCCGTTACCTCAGTAGGCCTTGCACGCCCGTCCTTTGCTTCTATCCGCCATTACGTTTTTCTGTGCGAAAGAATTCACACGTCCACAAATGGCTAGCATTTAAAAACGTTTTGTTTGGAGAATTTGCCATCATGCCATCACCCAAGAGAAGATCTGATAGCAATAAAAGAAGGAAACGGAATCACAGTAAGAGTTCATAAGACCTTCTAGAAAAAATTGAGACTCTGATAAAACGCAAGCGTTCGTCCCGGCGACCACGATCCTCGACAAGAGATCGCTCGCATACGTCTCAACAAGAGCGTTACAGACGAGAATCATCCCATAAGTATGACGAACGGCCCCCAACACGGGGAAAGTACCGTGATCATCCACAAACTGATCAACCCCCAACAGGAAAGGGTTGGAATCAGCGTGATATGTCGTGCGAAATCCAACAAAAATCGATCCCATGACTCTCCAACTACTGGGCGACGATCCGACGCAAGACGATACGGTGGGCCCGGATATCCTTCCGGAAATCGCCGAGAGATGGAACAAAATATTCCAAGTAGGCTTAGATAAAAACTTGAGAAAGGAGCTTGTCAAGAAATATCCAGCGAGCGAAAATTGTACCCTCATGAAAGCACCGATAATTAATCCAGAGATAAAATTGGCTTTGAGCTCGTCAGTCAATAAGTCTGATTACTTTCAGTCCCTATTTCAAAACCAACTCGGTGCAGCAATCAGTGCCGTCGGTTCCGCACTGACGGACCTCGTCAAACTAAAAAACAAGTTGACCGATAAAGAAACAGTTTCCCCTCTAATCTCTACGATAGGCAACGCGGGAAGAGTTATGGTCGATCTCCATCACGGAATATCAATGGCTAGAAGATACGCCATTATGCCGGGATTGAACCCGATGGTCAAGACCGTTGTCGAGGAGTGCCCTGTAGACTTCTTACTATTCGGGAAAGATTTCGCTGAAAAAATGAAATCTGCTCGTTCAATAGAGTATGCGAAAAAGACATTCGCAAAGCCCTTCGTGAAAAATCCAGAAGCAAAACAACCTACCTCGTCTGGTCAACGATGGGAAAGAAACAACTCATCGTCGGGAAACTGGAAAGGCCCTTCCCGGAAAACTTCCAAGAACAACTATCACCAGGGAGGGCAACGATCGAGATACTCAGAAAGAACCCGCCAGAGGAAACGCTAGAGGTAGTACAGCTAGCTGGAAGACTTAAAAAATTTTCCGATGCGTGGTTATCAATAACATCAGATCGGGACGTAATTCAGACAGCTCTAGGCTACAAAATTCCATTTGTATCCCGGGTATTCCAAAACCAGATCCCAGCACAGCCAGTTCTTCCTCTTCAGGAAAAAAGATCGCTCAACAATCTTTTCGGCGACTTAATCCAGAAAGGAGCAGTTTCGGCTTGCGAGTCCGTTACAGACCAATTTCTATCACCGTACTTCACAGTGGATAAACCTAATGGCGATAAACGATTCATTCTGAATCTTCGAAAATTAAACGAGTTTATAATCACACCTCACTTTAAAATGGAAAACATGAAAGTAATATCTAAATTGCTTTTCCAGCGTTGTTTCATGACAACAATAGATCTAAAAGATGCGTATTTCTTGATCCCCATAGCAGAAGAACATAAAAAATACTTGCGATTCATATTTGATGGAAAAACATTCGAGTTCAATTGCATGCCATTCGGGTTGTGCACCGCTCCATACGCCTTCACGAAACTGTTAAAACCAGTCGTACATACTTTAAGATCCAAAGAAGTGATATTGTCAATATACTTAGACGACCTACTCATAATGGATTCGTCAAGTCAAGCATGCTCACATGCCACGACGCAAGCTAAAGAATTGCTCGGGACATTAGGATTCATACTCAACCTCAAAAAAGCCAATTGACACCATCTAGACAATGTCAATTTTTAGGCTTTATTCTGGATAGCTCGGAATTCTGCATAAAACTAACAGATAAGAAGAAACGAAATATTCTTGACGTATCCAGGAAATTTCAACAAAAGAAAAAATGTAAAATACGAGAATTTGCCGGTTTTGTTGGAAAGCTAGTCGCCGCATGCCCCGCTGTTAAGTATGGGCAGGTTTACGTGAAGGGCCTGGAGCGTGAAAAGTTTCTAGCGTTGACCAATAACAACGATAATTTCGAGAAAAGCATGAGCATATCTGCAAACGCGAAGTCAGACATTGAGTGGTGGATAAATAAAATCCCAAACGCTTCGTGTCCCATCCGCAAATCAGGCTATAGCATGGAAATCTTTACGGACGCATCCAAAACAGGCTGGGGCGCCTTTTGTAATGGGAAAAAAGCACATGGTTGGTGGACGTCTGAACAACAGGACGAACACATAAACTTTCTTGAGTTACAAGCAGTGTATAATGGCCTTAAGTGTTTTGCAAAAGATAAGCGATCATGCGAAATTCTCTTGAGAATCGACAATACGACTGCGGTTGCATACATTAATAGATTCGGGAGCGTTCAATTTCAAAGACTGGCCAATCTTAGTAAAGAAATCTGGCAATGGTGCGAATCTCGTGATATCTGGCTGTTCGGATCATACATCAAGTCAAAAGACAATACAGAGGCCGACCGGGAGTCGCGAATTCTTCCTAAAGAAACCGAGTGGGAATTAGCAAACTGGGCCTTCAATAGAATCGAAAAAACGTTTGGTACTTTCCATATCGATTTATTCGCGTCTAGCCGAAATGCGAAGATTACACGATTTGTGTCATGGCATATTGATCCAGAATCAATAGCCGTCGACGCATTTACCTTGTCCTGGTCGAAACAATATTTTTATGCATTTCCGCCCTTTTCGGTCATATTGCGTGCCTTACGGAAAATTATAAATGATGAAGCGGAGGGTGTAGTAGTAGTTCCGAATTGGCCAACCCAAAGTTGGTTTCCGCTATTCAAAAAATTGTTAGTATCCAAACCAATCGTATTTAGACCTCACGAAGAACTGTTGTCGGGACCTTACAGCGAACCCCATCCACTCTCCAAGACGCTTACACTGGTTGCAGCGCGACTATCAGCGAAGCATTTCGGATCAAGGGAGTCCCGGAATCAGCGCAACCAATAATTCTCGCGTCACTGTCCGAAAGCACTAAGAAACAATACGATGTAACGTATAAACTGTGGTGGGAATTTTGTCGGGAAACTCAAACCTCACCGTATCAAGCCTCGATATCGCAAGTCCTCGAATTCTTCACAACGCAATTCGAAAAGGCCAGGTCATACAGCACAATGAATTGTCACCGCTCGGCGCTATCGCTTATTTTGACTAAAGAAATCGGTACTGACCAACGAATAAAAAGATTCTTCAACGGTGTTGCCAACAAAAAGCCCCGCAAGCCAAAATACACAGCCACATGGGATCCTCAATATGTTCTCAATCATGTGCAAAAATTCGGCGCTAATGAGCAAATGCCAATTGCAAAGCTAACTCTCAAACTAGTAACGCTTCTTGCATTGATAACCGCACAGCGGGTTCAAACGCTTTCATTGATTCGGATTGAAAATATCTCAGTCGTGAATAGGGTATTACAAATTCACATAACGGATCGCCTAAAAACATCAGGTCTTAATCACAATCAACCACTCTTAATCGTACCCATTCTTGAAGAGCTCCCACAATTATGCGTAGCCTCTACGGTTTTAACTTATATCGAGAGAACAAAAAGTATACGTAACGCAGAAGATAAATTTCTGTTTCTTACATTCAAAAACCCCTTTCATACCGCTACTTCGCAGACCATTAGTCGATGGATCAAACAAACGATAAATAACAGCGGCATCGATACTACAATTTTTACGGCCCATAGTACTAGACATGCCGCAACATCTAAAGCGTTGAGAAAAGGTGTCAATATTGAGTTAATTCGTCGAGCTGCTGGATGGACTCAAAACTCCAGTGTTTTCGCTAATTATTACAACCAGCCTGTGATACAATCACAAGATTTTGCATCCGCAATATTTCGATCAGGCTGAAAAATAAAAACATAATAAAATAAAATGAAATGAAAAATAATAATAAAAATAAAAGAATTAAGTTATGTGTACCAATACACAATGTTGAATTGTTAGAGCTTGTAACCTAATTAATAAATTACATAAAATAATTCATTAATGAGCCGTAAAGCTCGCAACATTCTTTAAACATCTACACGTATGATCTAGAGGACGAGACGGCGAAATATAATTCTACGATTGAACGAACTTACCTTAAGTGAAGTTCGATCTGGATTATATGAGCCGTCTCGTCCGAATAGATCAGTCCCACCCAAATAACCCATACCCTTGTTGCGAGCTGGATTCTTTAAAAATAATGGCGGATAGAAGCAAAGGACGGGCGTGCAAGGCCTACTGAGGTAACGGCCCACTTGACTTCCTTTCCTTTGAATGGACTGTGGATATTCTAGCAGTAACAACGTTACTACACGTATGATCTATTCGGACGAGACGGCTCATATAATCCAGATCGAACTTCACTTAAGGTAAGTTCGTTCAATCGTAGAATTATATTTTCAAATGAATAATTTTATTTAATTTGCAATTCACTATTCCTTAATGAATAACTTTCTTCTGAAATTGTAATTTACAAAGAAATATCCGGTATAATAATAAAAATGAGGAAATAAAAATTAAAGTACGATTTTTCGTTACACTCCAATCCTGCCAACTTCAAGGTCACATCCGAGTAGGAATGGAAATAAAATAAGTATGAAAACTTTCTTTCGATCGCCGGCTGTAAATTTGAGAAGAGATTCGCTCCACGATTTTCCCCGATACGAATAGTTCTTCTCATTACTTCAACCGAAACAAGCCCGCAAACGAATTCGTTTTTATTCAGCTCTCTTTTTCGCATATTTCGACTAGCGAGTCGAGGCTTAAGGAAGGAAGACGAAAAACGGAAAGGCTTTAAGGTGGCGGGCATTAAAGGCCAATCGATTGAGCGTGTTCTTTGTAGTGTGCAACTATTTACTCGTTGTATTTCCTCGCCTGGTCATAAAGCCAAGACCCCCTCAAGTTTGTAACAACACAAAGCCGAAAAGGGAAGGGGTGTATTTCCCTGTCGCGCTATAAAATCGTACGCGCACAAGCATGAGGTCACCGTACAGTTTAGGTCGATCCAATGTACCCTAAGGGCGAGCATGGTGTGAAAAGGGCCGAGGAAGATGACGACACGCACGGGAGAAATGCGAGAAACACGAGGGACCGCTGAGGTCGCTTCCGAGTCTCGTAATACCCGCGTACAAAGGCGAATAAGGGCGTGAACACATTGGGAATAATGGTACGAAACACAGGGGCCGCAAATGGCACGCTCTTTGCATACATAGAGAATGGTGATGTCCAAAAAGGAAACAGTCCAAACTCCAAACACTTTTTCTCGTCCTCTCATATGGACGTTTTTCCATATGGGAGGTCGCCATTAATTATTTCCAGAATACAGAGGGTTTTTTCCCTATTAATAATGCAAGTGTCAAGTTTAAGGTAGTAGATCGAGTAATTTGCAATCAACGTGATAATGCTTAATTAACTTGTACCGGGTATACCGAGCGCACGATTGGTTTGACAATTGGTGGTGGCGGTACGCCCAGCGTGACGACGCGCCTTTGTCCGTGGAGGGGGGGAACGCGTTCCCGAAGAGGCGAACGACAGGGAGGGTAGACTGTAGTCCTAAAATATGAGCCGATCGCAACGCGCGCCAACTGTTTCCCTGTATCTTCATGAGTTAGCCGAAGATGAACAGGGAGAAGGCGACGGCGCGCATGTTATGTCCCTGACATTTAAATATCGTAGACTCATGGCGCAGCCTGGAGGGTCGGAGGGAGCCAAAAACCCGTGCCCAGAGTGTTACTATCGATTGCGATTCCAGATACGAAAGTTCCAACTACAATGGAATACGGTGAGTGAGTAGTCGACTATGCCGGGTATTTTATTTTTCGGCTTCTTTTTCCCCCCCAAGTTTTTTCCACGGCCAACGTCTTTGGCGCTTGAATCTCGCATTGGTATTTTTTCCGATCAGTCCAAAATCGACTTATTTTATTCAAATTAAATTTCTTCAAAATTTTTAGTTTTATTTTCCGATTGAAAAATAATAAAGTTTTTGTCTTTCATTGACCTTCGGAAAAATCAAATTCTTATCGTGTTTTACGAATTTCTTTGCTTAAAATAAATCCAAGAAAACCCAACCCAAATCAACTTTTAACCGTTGCTTAGAAATCGTGGCTTCCTTAAGGCTTCCTTAAGGCCCCCACTTGTAGCGCAAAAAAGGCCTTTTTCATGAATCTTTTTAAAGAAAACTACAAAACTTTTTTAATCGATCAATATACCATCTTAAAGAACACATCTTGAAGAACTGTCAGTAATTTTTTTATTGAAAAATATTACATTGTTTAGTGGCAAATGGCCGTCAATGAAATAATGTTTTTATGTACACGGTTTGCGCTGACCAACATTGCGGCGAAGTGGATCATCTGAAAAAAAAATCCAGATGGATTTAGTCAAATATAAGTATAAACTAGTCTTTAATCGAGGGATTTTAAAAAATATTCATTTTTCACAAAATGGCGGACAGTCAAAGTTAATGGTTCGATTTTAACGAAAAAAAATCGAATGTTTAAAGACTACATTTTTATGTATTAAATAAGCCTGCCAAATTTCAAGAAGATCGGTTCATTAGTGTTCGAGTAATCTTGGTCACCGACTTCAGAAATGCCATTTTGAGAAAAACGCGTTTAAAGTTTCAATTTCAGTTTACACGAAGAACGGATTCTTCTCTTTCAACGCTCATATCTCAGTCAATTTTGTTCGGATCGACTTGAAATTTTCAGGACATATACTCAGATACTTATACTTAAAAAAAAAGCAATAAAAAAAATCGATTTTTTCAATATCGCAAGTGGGGGTAGCCCCTTAAAAATCAACCCGAACAAAATGAACTTCCAATCGTTCCTTACAAATTCCTTTCTAAAAAAAACCCAAACAAAACCAACTTTTCCTAGTGCCTTTGGAGCTTCAATCGATCGAGCTTGTATTTTTTTTTTTTTTTTTCATTGGATACTTCCGTGGTCGCTGCTCGACAATTAAACTCATTCCAATTTTAACAAAGTTGCATTCGGGACCCGTGAAGCCAGTCATTGCCGAGTGATCAATTTGGAAGGCGAAAGAGATATATCGCGTTCGCGATGAAGTAGTACAAATGCATATTTGTGGATGGAATTGTCGTTAGTAGTATATACGAGGAAGAGAATAGCAGACAATTGGGGGATATCGATTACGACTTCGGTTAGTCCCCTTGACTAACCTTATCTGCGCGCTTTCTCTCTCTCTCTCTTTCTCTCTCTGTTCATCTCGTCCTTTGGCGCTGCTGGGGGAGGGGCTGCGGGTAAATCATTCGGTGTGGTAGTATCGCTAAGACAAGGATAGCAACAGAGCAAATGCCGTGCGCGAAGTAACACGCGACTGGTACGGTACCAACTGCATTGATATACGGGGAGCACTGGGGAATAACTACGCAAACTTTGACGCAGCGATCGCTTTGTGTATCGGGGAGAATAATAAATTGTGTACAAATAATAAAACTATTTACTATTGGCTGAATAGCTTTTTATATTTCGCTAAGGGAATTTCGGACATTGGTAAATTTTCTTACAAGGAAAGGTTGCGAGGAATCCGATTTCGATGAAATTTGGCATGCTTATAAAATGGGTCAAAATAGGCGACACGTATTTTTTTATATCTGTGGAACCCGATTTTTAACGGTTGAAACGCACCCTCGAAAATTAGGGTGTTTTTTGTTTTATGTCGATAACGTTTTAACGGTACGAGATATGAAAAAACTTCGAATTGCAACAATGTTCATTTTTTTCGTGTACTATACATTGGAGATGAAAACTATAACGTTATCGACGAAAAACAAAAAACACCCCTATTTTCGAGGGTGGCTTTCACGTTTCACCTCTTAAAATTCGGCTTCCGCAGATATAAAAAAATACGTTTCGCCTATTTTTACCCATTCTACAAGCAGGCCAAATTTCATCGAAATCGGAGAGATCGACCTCGCAACTTTTCCTTTTTAATATATCTTACATGATGAAATTATCTGATATACTAGATATAGTAAACTAATATCTAATACACTAGACACTAGACTCTAATATATTTAAGATGATGCTTTAAACCGCCTTTCCATACACATTGAACGATTATTAATATAGACAGGATTTTAGGGGCAATTAAGGGCGGGGTAAAGTTAATTCGGCGAAAAAAAGGCATGTTTTTAAGATTTTTTTTGGCGTAACGAATAGTGTTCGTTTATTGAAAAATTTACATATAATAAAGTAACATATTTGAACATCATTCTCCTAAATTTGCATTGCAAAATATTCAAAATTGAGCGAGTGAAAATTAAACCCCGGAGGCGCCTCGAAAAAAAGTTGGTTTGCGGTGTGCACCGTAACTCGCAACAGAATCATCTGAAACAAAAAAATCAAAATGCATTTGTTAAAGGAGATGTTTCTCGAGGTAATTACGGGACGATTTTTTTTTCGATTTTTCGATTTTTCGTAGCACTTGGGAGCCAAAAACCCAATTTTCGCTAAAAAAATCGGCTAATTTGTTGTTGAAAAATTAGTAATTATTTAAAAAAAAACAAAAAAGCTCTCGACAATACCTGGTGAATTATGTGAAGAAGTATTGTGCAAAATTTCAAAGCGATTGGTCCAGTAGATTTTGAGTTATCGTGCACACGGACTTCAAATATGACAAGTCTCAGAAAAACGGTTTGAAAAACGCAGAAGAGTTTGGTCGCTTAGCGCTCATTGCACATAAGTTTGAAAACACTTCTCGATTGCATAAAAATTTTAACACAATATTCTTGATATATTATGCATTTATTTAAAAAATTTTAAAAAAAATGAAAAGAAATTTTAAATACTTTACCCCTCCCTTAATGGTGAAGTGGTATTGGGGGGCTGAAAATTAAGCGAATTGGACGTTTTTTTTAAGATATCAAAGATTCAAAGTTTTTCCACATCTTGGCAAGAAATGAGTGCTTTCACTTGAACTACAGAATCAGCCTTTGCTTCACTCTAAGGGGTGGTTTCACTCTTCAAAACTGTTTGCTGCCGATAAAAAGAAATACGTATCTCATAGTTTCCACTAGTCTACCAAATACATGAGTTTCAACAAAATCGACGGCAGACACCAAAGCGATGATCTTTCTTAGAGACGTCCACGAGACGATGACTTTCCCCCAGTTACACACACACACACACACAGGCGCGAGAGCGTCGTGCAGTACGTGTGTAAAGTATAAATGCCGAGAAGCGACCGAGGTCCTGAATGCGCGCTCGTGAGACACAAGGATCAACGATTCTGCTCAACGCCGCCGCGGAAGATTCGAGCGAAGGCACGGAGGGAGCGAGAGTCGAGCGTGCATTATTTGCGGTCTCGGCATTCGATGTAGATGCGAAGATCGCCCCGTGGGTACCGAGTCAGATAGGGCAGAGGGCCGGAAGCATTCCGGACGTTTGATTGAAAATTTCTTGAGATCCGAGGACGATGGAGATATGTGAGTTCATCGAGAGGGAATAAAATGAGAAAGAGAGAGAGCGAGAGAGAGAGAGAGAGGCGGGAGGGGGGTTAATGTAGAATAATATTCTTCGGATCTAGCGTATTAAGAAAAAAATGCACCCAGGTGTTGACGGGATTCGATGAAGAGACTGTACGATGTCCTTAAGCAGGAAAAATCGTTGCGAGAAAAAACGAGATTACTATTTTTTGCTATTAATTAATTCAAATGAACGAAAATCCAAGCGGAGTATTTTTTGTAATGAATTTATTTTGATTTTTAATAATTTTATAAATTCAGTTTTACTAAATCTCATCCAATAATTTGATTTTAATACATTTTATTTAATCAATGCACTTTTGATCAATTTCATTTAATGAAATTGAGTTTAATGAATATAATTTGATAAATTGAGTTTGAAAAGATTCAATTTGATAAATTTTATTTTTCTCGACTTCAGTTGAATGCATTGAATTTTAATCAAATTATTTTAATAAATTCAATTTTTAATCCGTTACTCCAAAAAATGAAAGGAACCGAAAATGTCTTCAATTTTTTAAGTATTCTTCGAAGCGCTGTATATATGTGAAAATGGTCGTATCGAGATGACAAAAAAATCATTGTAAAGCTTCAAGTCTCTAGATTCGAGAACTGTCGGCAAAAAAAATAAAAAAATTTTGATCAATTTTATTAAATAAAATTGAGTTTAATGAATATAATTTGATTAATTTTATATTTTTGCCAATTTTTTTGATCAATTCCATTTAATAAAATTGAGTTTAATGAATGTAATTTGATAAATTGAGTTTTTGAAAATTCAATTTGATAAATGTTATTTTTCTCGACTTAAGTTGAATAAATTGAATTTTAATCAAATGATTTTAATAAATTCAATTTTTAATCCGTTACTCCAAAAGATGAAAGGAACAGAAAATTTCTTTAATTTTTTTAGTGTTTTTTGAAGCGCTGTATATATGTGAAAAATGGTCGTATCGAGATGAAAAAAAAAAAATTGTAAAGCGCTCTAGTTTTGAGAACTTTTGGCAAAAAAAATGTGCGCTACGCTTAGTGCGCAATCATAAGAAATAGCGAGAGCAAAAAATGTTCCAATTTTTTTGTTTTTTTTTAAGGGTCCACGGGCTCAGGACATTTTTTTCAGTTAAATCAATGTATAGGCCAGTAAGCTTGTTTATTCAGCTTCAATTTGTTTTTTTGTCTCTATACGTCTATTTTTTGCTGAGATATCCGTCTTTGAATGAAAAGGATCCTTTTGTCTTTGATCATCGATATCTCAGCAACCAATGATCGCGCAGGGAATTAAGGAGCAGCTTTGAAAACTAGAATAGATATTCTAAAAGACGAAATTATTGATTTTCGAAAAATTTTCTTCCCGTTTAACATTAATTTAAATAAGTACAAAAAAATGACATTTTATGGTTTTTCAGTGAATCTACGACTAGTTTACAAATATTGATGAAAAAAGTAATGTTGCCAGGTTTTTTTTAAGCTTTTTTAAGCCGGACCCTTTGATTAAAGTTTTACAAAACAATTAAAGGAACAAGTGTATTATTCCTGAACATCGTGTAAACATCATCAGAATGAAAAGACTAATTTTCTGCGACTTTTTCACAATTTTGCACTAGTTGCTTGTTAAATTTAAGAAAAAAAATTCGAACAATTTCAATATTTTTATTTGTTTGTAAACATTTCAGGAAACAATACTGACTCATTTTTTATGTGATTCGGCCTTTTGCACACCATAATTTCACGCATCATTAATTAAAAGTTGATATCTCCAAACTGTATTCATCAGTCGATCGGAGAACATGTATGCGATTAAATCTCAATATTTTTTGCGTTTTTGTACATTTTTTTTCAAAGATAGGCATGATAACATTTTTTTCAAAAGTTCAAGTTTACAAAAACCCTTCATTAGTTTTTTCTCCACATTTTTGAAAAAATATAAAAAAAAATTAGTATTAAAAAAAACTGGTAAACGGTTTTTTTTCTTAAAAAAAAAGATCAGTTAAAAAAAGCTGTTTTCTGTAACACTAATAACCTTCGCAGAAAATATCGAGAATCAATCGCATACAAGTTCTCATATTGACTAGTGAACAAAGCTTGAGGGTATCAACTTTTAATTAATGCAATTCAAGATGAGTTAAATTATGATGCGGAAAGGCCAAATCGTGTAAAAAATGAATCAGTATTGTTTCCTGGAATGTTTTACAAAAAAAAGACATTAAATTTTTTTGAAAATTTTTCGATTTTTTTTCTCAAATTTAACCAGTGCAAAGTTGTAAAAAAAAGTCGAAGAAAATTGGCCTTTTCATTTCAAAGATAATTACACGATGTTTAGAAACAATACACTTGTTCCTTTAAATGTTATTGGGGGTACATTAAGCTGAAAAAAACCTAGCAACATTAGTCTTTCCATTAATATTTGTAAAGTAGTGGTAGATTTACTGAAAAACCATAAAAAGTGCTTTTTTGAAGCTTCAAAATAACACTTGAACAATTGAAGAAATTTTCTGTTCCCTTAATTTTTGGAGTAGCATAGTTCTTTTCGTATACTCAAAATTATTCTTCTAGCAGCATGAAATTAAAATGCACTTTGCGGATGATTGTCCAAGCTGTGAAAATGCGACGCACTTGACAGCTTTGTTTTTTCCCCCTAATTTTTATTCCAACCAATACAAGAGTAAAAAATGCATAAGGTATAATAATGACCTACATCAGGGTGCAGTTGTCCCAGAGTGAAAGGTCACGAGAATCAATGTGGAAAAATATAATCTCGAGCTTGAATCATTATGCCGATACATTCGTCACTCATCAACGAACTGAAAATTTCATCGCACGTTCCGAGTCCTGCCGAAAGGTTATTGCGTCGTCGAGCTGATATATTCGCTGTATCCCGTCGTCGTCCCGATCGTGCGACGAAATATTTTTTTTTCCCCGCGCGGAACGGAGAAAAAGCTAGCAATGCACAACAGCGGGTAGCTTTCTTTCTCCAATTTTTCTCGGCCCCTAGCATATTACATTTTCTCGATAGCGAAAAATCCAGGCGGCTTTCTCGTTCTCCCGAACGTGCGTGCCTCCCGTGAACCTACATTACGCTCTCTCCGCCCACCTCTGGGCTTCGCCCCCGCCGCGACAACGGTCTTTCGCTGTTATCCGAACAACGAATATTACACGCGGAAGCGAAAGAGGAGGGAAAGCGAGGGGGGCCACATCGGGACCAAAAGTTATGGCGTAAGTGCTCGGGAAAAAAAAAAACGCCACTCGGCGTGTCCCTCGGTGTAGTCGTAAACTCGGGCTTTTTGGACCCTTTGGAAAGAGAAGAGGAAAAAAGCGTGCGTACCGAAAAAAATGATTTCTTTTTTTTTCAAATATATTACTCTTGGGTATGTAACTATACGAATGGTGTATTCCGATGTTAGACCGAGTGTTAGAAGTACCGCGAGGAAAATGGCGTAATACGAAGAAGTAAAAAAAAAGAAAATATGGAAGAGGCAAAAATATGTGGGAGGGAAAGAGGAGGAGCAGAGATCAGGGGTCGCAGATGGGTGGTGTATATATGTACCGTAAAAAATTCAAGGATCTCGTTAGATTTCGAGCCTGAGTGTCTGGGAGTGTCGAGTGGCAGCTTTCTTCACCATTACACGTTTTTCCTTTTTCTCTACTATATCCTTTTTCCTTCCTCCTTAGCTCGCCCTTTCTCTCTCTCTCTCTCTCTCTCTCTCTCTCTCTCTCTCTCTCTCTCTCTCTCTCTCTCTCTTTTCTCTAAAGCGTCTTTCGGCAATATACATGTCAGCATACATAGACACAACAAAAAACAGGGCTATCTGAAGGATCTAAGAACTTAAGTTATTTGGAAGATTGTGGCTGTGGCAAAGCTCGAAATTCCTGTCAAGATATTTCTTTGAATGAGAATCGTTGCACCATTTTTTCCCTCATTTCATATTCCTATATGTTGAGATAATTACATCGATTCATAAAAATTCGCATCACATTATGCGTACGTTGGGCAAATGGGCGCCTTTTCCTCAAGACTGTATGATTATTCTTTTTCGCAACATAAAATGTTGCAAACAATTTTGTACAATAAAATGAATAGATTTTTCAAATTCAACAGCGGTGTACTATATTTATATATTTCCATATTATCCTTTTATTTAAACATTTTCTTTTAATTTATTTTTTTACGTCATTTCTCTGCATCGTCATCTTTGCGCTGGAAATATTAGGTGTACAAATAAGTTTTAGGACAGTTTTCAAAAAATTCAAGATTTATTAAAAAAGAAGTAAAACACAGTTATTCATCGAAGTAATCTCCATCGCACTGAATGACCTTCAGCCATCTCTCAGGTAACTCGCGGATGCCTTTCGCAAAGAAACTTTCGTCTTGCGAGGTGAGAAATTTAGCGACCCATTTTTCCACTTCTTCAAATGTTTTGAATCGCACGTCAGACAAATCGTTCTGCATTTTCCGGAATAAATGATAATCGGATGGGGCTAAGTCTGGTGAATACGCCGGGTATGGTACAGCTTCCCATCGAGGCGCTAGTAACGTATCCTTGACCGGTTTACCCACATGAGGCCGCGCGTTGTCATGGAGCAGTTTTACTGGACGTTTTCCTTTACCAGAAAATGGACGTTTCTTCTCAATTTCTTGATTCACTTGCATCAATTGATGACAATAGCGATCGGTAGTAACTGTTTGACCAGGTTTGAGAAGTTCATAATACAGTACGCTTTTCATATCCCACCATATGCACAGCATGACTTTGTTACAATGAACATTGCGCTTTGGCGTGGATGTTGTCGGCTCGCCGGGGTCAACCCAATGATATTTGCGTTTCGGATTATCAAAATAAATCCACTTTTCATCGCCGGTCACAATTTTCCACAAGAAAGACTTTCTATGTTGCTTGTTGTAAAGACTCACACAAATGTTAAGACGGCTGTTTTTATTTTCTTGAGTCAGAAAGTGCGGTACCCACTTTGTTCCTTTTCGAATCTTACCCATTGCTTTTAAACGATAAGAAACAGTTTGTTGAGTTACTCCAAGCTGTTCCGAAAGTTGTTTCTCCGTCTGACAAGAGTTTTCATCCAGCAACGCTTGCAGTTCCTGATCGTCCACCTTTACAGAAGGCCCTGTGCGTTCACGGTCACTAACGTCGAAATCACCTTCTTTGAATCGCTTATACCAATACTCACATGTACTTTTAGATACAATGTTGTCTCCAAGAACAGAACATATCGATTCACACGCTTTCCTAACACTTTTTCCTTGATGGAATTCATAGGGAATGCAGTGTCTAATAAATAGCTTATCGGTCTGCATGTTTAATTTACAGAATTTATAGGTTATGTTTATGACTCCTTTACGTTTCGATACTACATATCAAGCGCCATTTATGATAAGTGAGCGGGACCTTTGAATTAATTTAGAATAGCTGTTATGATACAAAATCGAAGTGTCCTAAAACTTATTTGTACACTTAATATTTAGTTTGGGTTTGTTTATTAAGGCGTTACCCCCACTTGTAGCGCAAAAAAGGCCTTTTTCATGAATTTTTTTTAAAGAAAACTAGAAAACTTTTTTAATCGATCAATATAACATCTCAAAGAACACCTCTTGAAGAACTTTCAGTAAATTTTTTATTGAAAAATATTACATTGTTTAGTGGCAAATGGCCGTCAATGAAATAATGTTTTTATATACACGGTTTGCGGTGACCAACATTGCGGCGAAGTGGATCATCTGAAAAAAAAAATGCTCGTCAAATATAAGTATAAACTAGTCTTTAATCGAAGGATTTTAAAAAATATTCATTTTTCACAAAATGGCGGACAGTCAAAGTTAATGGTTCGATTTTAACGAAAAAAAACGGCCGTTTTTTGGCTATAAAACGGCCATTTTTTTTTTCGAAAAAAAAAAAATCGAACGCTTAAAGACTACATGTTTATGTATTAAATAAGCCTGCAAAATTTCAAGAAGATCGGTTCATTAGTGTTCGAGTAATCTTGGTCACCCACTTCAGAAATGCCATTTTGAGATAAACGCGTTTAAAGTTTTAATTTCCGGTCGTTTACACAACGGATTCTTCTCTTTCAACGCTCATATCTCGGTAAATTTTGTTCGGTTCGACTTGAAATTTTCAGGGCATATTCTCAGATACTTATACTTCAAAATAATGCAATAAAAAAAATCGATTTTTTTCAAAATCGCAAGTGGGGCTAACCCCTTAAGTTTATCATTAAAAAAATCAATTATCAAATTAATCACATAGCAGATAATTGAGTAAAATTATTTCTTATTTAATTTTTCAGATTAATGGCTAATTTGTCCGAACATTTACTCATCGTCGAATTGAAAAAAAAACCACTCAACATTTTCCAAACGCTCTTCTTTGGAATTTGGCGTATATAATTGAAGCAAAGGTGCCAAAAACTTTCGATATTTTTCGCCAAAACTGCATTATCTTGACTCGAAGATTTGTTTCACAAGCGAAAGAACGAAAATCCACATGCAAAAGTAGGGACCAAGTCGAGAAATTCTCGTTATGAACTACCCTCGATACTTTTGCGAAATAACACTCTTTGAATTTCCAATGAGATGGGGAGGTTTCGATAAAAAGCCGAAGAGGCAAAACTACCGAGGGGAAACTCGGCTGAGGGTGAGTATGGAAGGGGTGAAGGGAGGGCGGAAAGACAGCGCGAGGCTATAGAGAGAGGGTTGTCGAGGGGAGATCGACTGCAGTTCGTCGAAAGGAAGTCGCACATTGCAGATGCGAGTGAATACAGGGCAAAGCGGATAACCTGGTTGGACGCAGTCCAGGTATTACCACTCCCAGCTCGGGGGAAGGTTCATATTCCTAGAAGCCGAGCAAATACCAGCTGATCGGCTTCTGTGACGCGAGCTCGTGGGAATGGGGGTGCAGTCGGAGTGGCGCCCCGGCGACGCTCGTTCCCGTCGTCTTCGCCTCACGTGCACACGTACCCCGCTTCCTCTGTCTGCGCCAACTTGCATACGGACGTGCACGCACACTGAAATATCGCGAGCTTCACGTACATCGCTCTTCAACCCTTATATTTATTATTTTTCTCGTGCTTCCCCCCCCCCCCCCCCCCCCGGGGTGAAAGCTTCTTTCGCAGCACTTTTTGAGCCGGTTTCGAAAAGTAAGATTTACGAAAAAGGTGTACCGGCCAAATGGACTTGTTAGTTGAGCAACGAAAAAGTGAAAAATAAATGTTTCGTAATTGGGAGCTCCGAACTCGCGGTAATTGCCATTGAATAAAAATGAGGCATGCTGATTCTTTAGCTCGATTGAATACTCATTAGGGAGGTGAAATGATCGTTTTACTTTTTTATATTTCACCACCTTTAAGCCAAGCCTGCTTATCTGGGTTTGTTCTTCCGATCATTTAAATACTGGCAGTTTTTAATTAAGCCTGTTTGTTTAAACCGTCTTTTCTTCTATGCCACAGTGCATTACGATTATTCATTTTTACACAAATTGCTTCACATATATTTCTGACGGGGGATTAATTAATTGAACCGTTGAAAAATTGGAATTTTTCCGCGGAAGTTGAAAAAGCAGGTACTCCAAAATGATCGAATGATGATCCAATATTCGATGGGTTCAACAATGAAAATACCGAACGAGCACTCCTGCGACACTCTCGTCTGCGCGCTGGCAAGGGAAACTGACCGATTGTAACTTGTATGCAATACGGTTCGTTCAATATATATAGAACGAACCGTATCCGTATGGAAAAGGGTGAGATGGAAGACGAGAGCGGAATTTAATAGGAATGGTTGACGTTGAGCGCGACAGCAGCTCGACAAAAAATCTTAAAAAGAAAATTGCTCTGAAAAAAAGTAAATTTGCTATTTGGCACACTTTGGGTAGGTTCTCGAGCACGGATTTTCGATATAGGAGAAGAGTTGGACGGAGTCACGTCCGGAATCATGATCGGCAGTGCTGCAGCCCCCAGGACTTTGTGTGGCCTCTGCAAGAGAGAGAGCGAGAGAGAGAGAGAGAGAGAGAGAGAGAGAGAGAGAGAATAAGGGAGAAAGCCCTATCTGGGAAAATCGTCAAGGAAAAACGTGTCTGAAAGTTTGGGTTGCGATCGATCGATCTCCTCCCTCTCTCTCTCTCTCTCTTTTGTGCTCTTTACTCTCTCTCCCTCTAGTATTGAATGCTTTGGGGAGCTGACAAAGAAGACGTGTGAGAAGTGTAAAACCAGATAGGAAGAATGTGTGTGTGTGTGTCGGGGCGTCTCCACCGACCGGGGCGTCTCCAAATCCAATCTCCACAGCTACTTTGTATTCCCGGTCGTCGATCGGCCATTCTCACCTCGCCTCACCAGCTCGACATTCATTTAACTTTCGCCCTGTCTTATTTCACGTCACTCTCATGCCCCTGGCGAATATACCCGTGCATTAAGAATCGTTAGGGACACCCCCCTCCCTGCTGGCCACCCTCTCATTCCGCTTTTCTTATATCTCCTCCGATCGAGGAAATATAAGAGGCGAATATATACATAAACCGGCAGAAAGGACCTTTATCTATCTCGGTTTATCTCGTTTGCTCCGCATCGCCCGAACAATCTTTTTTTTCGATCTCGAACAAGCTGTCATTTGCTTTTCTCGACTTCCATCTCCGTTCTCCCGAAACTCCATCTCCCTAACGAGCGAATTGCGAAATTACATGACTTTTGCAGATTACAAGCAAGACTTTCGGGAAATTGTACAACTCGGCGAACACTCGTTCGTTTATAGGCAACGAGTGACAAAAAGATTGGTCAAGTGTATTCATTAATTTACTGATAAAAATGGTTTTTCTACACGAACTAAATGCATTTGTTTGATCCTTTTTATTTGAATGAACTACAATTTTCGTAAAATCAATGTTTTGTTTTTATTGTACCATTCCAGAGATTTGATTCAAATATATTTATTTCTTCAAATAAATATATTTGAAGAAATAAATTTAAAGACTGATGAGTAATAAAAAAAATGCACGTCAATAAATAAATAAGTATTGCATTTTATAGAACATATTATAATAGGTTTTTACCTAACGATAAAAATACCATGCTATAGCATAATTTAAAAAAAGCATTCGCTTTTCATCATTTTGATATTTGGTATGATTTAGAGAAAAAGATTGTTAGTCGTGCGTACGAAATGGGTCTATTTAGATTTTTTTTTTTATTTGGATTAAGTGACAAAATTATAAAGCTAGCGGCACGGTCTGTGGCCAGAGGGTGGCGCAGGGCCCATAGTCCAACCGCTGGGTATATTGGTTAAGCATAAAATCGAGATGACGGATTGTTCAATTGGAATAGGTTGGTGGGTGCTCCCTAACAAGGATCATCCCTCAGGTGACATCCTTCGATTTTGTTGAAATTTGGATATGTTATAAAGCACCGAAAAGCAAGCGATACGTATTTTTTTTTATTGGCGAAAAACGGTTTTAAGGGGTGAAACCACCCCTCGAAAAAAAAACATCTCTAGGGGTAATATAGTAGTTTCACACACAAGGAGCCCACCGATTTTAATTAAACAAAAACGAAAATTTTTCTATACCGAAGCAATGAAAAATCCACTATAGTGACATTGCAAAAAAAATTAAGAGGTGAACCACCCCTATGTTTGTTTTTTTCGAGGGATAGTTTCACCCCTTAAAACCGTTTTCCGCCGATAAAAAAAATACGCATCGCTTACTTTTCGGTGCTTTATAACATATCCAAATTTCAACATAATCGAAGGGTGTCACCTGAGGGATGTTCCTTGTAAGTGTAAATCCAAGTTTTCGTCACGATGAGGCGCGAGCGTTATCCGCCATCGTGAAAAACGTGTTTTCATTAATATCTAGTAAACAGTGCGTCGGACGATGAAAATGATTAGAACCTTTATTGTAGGAAATTTAATTTCCTACAACTTTTATAGGTATGTTTTTTCTCTATAGTTAATATATTCTGCGATATAGTCAATTAAAAATTTCTTATTATGGTTCTTGTTAAATAACCCATCATCGGTTGCAGATAGGAAAGAAATGGTGGTAATTAAACGTAAAGAGCACAAAATATTATACAAATATAGTCTAAACTTTTTTTTCGTAAACTAAATAATTGGTGAGATATAGTGTAATAAACGTTGCCGTTACGCATGCGAAATCAACGATAAGTGGAAATGTTGGTTGGAGTATGTGAAAAAAAAAAATTGTAAATTTTTTTATGCATGGATAACGATACTCAGTTAAGTTATGAGAATTAGAAATAGTGCTAACCGCGACATTTGTTATTGATGCAAATAATATTTTTTTGTAAATAAGGAATAAAAGTTATAGGAAATTGAATTTCTCACAACAATGGTCCTTATTATTTTTTATCGACTGACGCATCGTTTACACGATATTAATAAAAACGCGTTTTTCAAAATGGCGACTAACGCTCGCGCTACCTGGTGACGAAAACTTAGATTTACACTTAAGGGCCACCCACTAACATATTCCAATGTAAAAATCCGTTATCTAGATATCTCATACAAGATATTTTAATAATTTTTTCCACCATTGAGGATTGTTGCCAACATGGATAAACATGTGTTACATATAAGAAAATATAGCACATTCGCTCGTTGCAATTCAAACTACTAGTAATTCAAATACAATTTTTCATTCGTTCGAAATAACATATTTGAATTCAAGTTCCATTCACTGCATGCAAATGAATAAATTTTCATTCAAATCCATCTCCCATACGTTCGAACGAACAATGAATTTTGATCGAATACGTATTCATTCAATTGCCTATGTCAAGCCTGAACCTACGGAAAATATATCTGAAAAAAAATGGAATCCTAGTAGCAACAAAAAAAAATGATTTCACCTGAACAGATCCTATTAGCCCTAAAGTAAGCTTTTCATACAGCGTTATAGTTTGCTAATCGAGTAAAATGGGTAAATCGGCCGTTTTGCCCCATTCGAAGGCCCGAAAGAAGAATGGAATCCTTCGACATGCACATTGCACTAATGAAGAATGCAATCTATGCATTTGAGGCAAATTCTCGGAGGATAATTTGACGAGCAAATATAGGTGACCGGGGCCAAAGTCCTTGGTCCTGGGTGGATGCTGCGAGGTTGGAGGGTGAAGTCCCTCCCTCGAACTGGACTTTGCACAGCCTGACGCTAATACCGTGACATTGTATTTCCGGTCCTTGTCGTTCTTGCGCGTCCGGAGCTTAATAAACATACACACGCACACGCACACGCACACGCACACACACACACACACACACACACACACACACACACACACACACACACACACACACACACACACACACACACACACACACGTGGCTTGAACGAAAAAGGCAGAGAAGCTGACGCCACGATCGTGTGGCGCCGGTGTGTGTCCGATGTTATCTGTGGTTGCCATGGGGATGCTATTGATTGGCCGACGCGCCGACAGACGTCACGGGAGTCGCGGCGCCACTCCGACTATTGCCAACCGCTCCGACCCACCCTCGCCTCACGTACGCGGTCGACGCCGCTTCTGCTTCTCCTCGGTCGCCTACACCACCCACAAGCCCCTGCACAGCCGGTAACGTATCTCGCCCTCGCTGTCTTCTGCTCGTTCCTTCGGGGCGCCCGCTCACCCTTCCGCGACCCTTTTGCGATGAGACCGCGTGGCCGTGGACACTCTCGAAGGTGTCTACGGCTCTTCTACGGCGCAGCACCACTCGGCATCGCGGTGGAAAAAGAACCGGCATTTCCCGATGCACCGATGCTTGATGGAAGTGTCAAAGGTTGGACTGGACATTCGTAGACCAGACTTGCCGTCATCGTAGACGGGGAAAAAGGACTCGGGCTGACTGGATCCACGATGGGGGATGTCAACGAATGATTTATCGAAAAATTAATCATTAGGGTGTTTCGAGGGGTTTCCCGGGAACCCGAAAGACAGGTCGATTTTCAATGTTTTTTTTTCGGGGAGGAGAGTATTGGAACGAGGTGGTCCGAATTTTATACACGATTGGTTCATTGTTTTGACAGGGATGAGGTTTTTTTTCGGTTGAAAAATATTGATAAACTGTGAAGTTATTATTGTTGAAACAAAGTTTTGCTGCATGGTCAATCCAGCAACTGTCAATCGGCCTAACAATAAAATCGGATAAATTTTCCAAACGTGACAAATTCACCGTAACAAGCTTTTCAAAAAGTTTGAATGAAACAGGATTCGGTGAAAAGCGAGAAGAACAATACGAATTTGATTGTCATTTTTTTCGACCTCTGCTAGAAACAGCTGGAACCAAAATAAAATGTCCAGAGTAGATTTTTCCCATGCTTTTTACACTCACCATGAATTTCGTCCCATCAACGTCTCGTTCACGCTTGCGTGTCGAAGATCAAGCTGCACGGGACGCCTCGTTGACAGTCAAGAAAGAAAAGGAAAAAGCGTTAATGGCGAGGAACAGTCGCGTTCTCTCGTAACGAGGAAACACTGTCTATAGGGTGTATTTCCAAGGGCTTGTGGTGACGATGATGAGGGCGATATCCGGAGGAAAAAGATGAACCTAATAATTGTAGTTTCGCATTCGCGTTCGTTACAAATTCATGGGTGACGAGTCGAAAAGATACTCCAAGGATCTTCTTTTATTTTCGGATACTTCAATACAGCTGAAACGTGTCGTCGTCGCTGAGGGTTTTCCCGATGAATCGCAGGGTCGAAATAAGGGCTCGGATAAAACTGCAGTGCCATCGAGGTCGTCATTACATCCGACCACTAACCTTCATCACTACGATTTCTAATTATTGATTTATTCATATCATAAATATCTCTTGAATTTATTTTTAATTTCGATTCAATTTATATTATTTGATTAATTAATAATCGATAAAATTGATTTTCCCATCATCAAGGGAATATCTACACGTTCAAGCGTATAAAAAAATCCACAAATTAAGGGGAGATATACGAGGGTGGGGTGAAAAGTTTCCGGCCTGACCAAGAAAAACGATGTTTAAAAATTTTTTTTGCTTTATTTTTCAACATAATCTACATCAACACTGATACATTTCTCATAACGGTGTTCTAATTTAGTTATACCAGTTTTAAACGTAGATTCGTCAAGCTCCTCAAAATACTGATTTACAGCTTCGATAACTTCTTCGTTGCTCTTAAATCTTTTTCCGCCAAGCCATTTTTTGAGGTTAGGAAACAGGTAATAGTCGCTGGGGGCTAAGTCTGGAGAGTAGGGAGGATGCGGCATCAATTCAAACTTCAATTCGTGGATTTTGGACATGGCAACAATCGACGAATGCGCTGGTGCGTTATCGTGATGAAACAAAACTTTTTTCTTCGCCAAATGGGGTCGTTTAATTTGCACCTCGTGCTTCAAACGTTGCAATAACTCTGCGTAGTATTGACCAGTGACAGTCTTACCCTTTTCAAGGTAATCAACATATATAATTCCTCTCGCATCCCAAAAAACAGTAGCCATAACCTTGTTTGCCGATAAAATTGTTTTTGCCTTCTTTGGGGTTGGTTCCCCTTTTCCAACCCACTGTTTTGACCGTTCTTTATTTTCAGGAGTGTAGTGGTCAACAGTTATGAATCGACGCAAAAATTCGTTTGGATTACGCCTATACAGCGCCAAATTGTCGGTAGAAATGGTTTTTCGAAGGAGTTTTTGGTCGAGCGTTAGCAAACGCGGCACCCACCTTGCACACAGCTTTTCCATGTTCAAATGGTTGTGCAAAAGATTTCGCACACGTTCAGCTGACATCCTACAGGTCTCAGCTATCTCATGCACTTTCAACCTGCGGTCTTTCAACATTATTTTATGGATTTTTTCAATCATCTCTGAAGTTGTGACTTCAACGGGCCGTCCTGAGTGAGGCTCGTCAGAGGTGCTCACACGACCCATTTTAAATTCAGAAACCCACTGCTTAATAGTTGAATATGATGGGGAGGAGTCTCCTAGTATTGAATCCATCTCTTCTTTTATTTGTTTTGGTGTAAAACCTTTGAAATGGAAGTATTTGATGACAGCACGTTTTGCCAATTTTTCCATTTTTACGAAAACAACGGAAGCATCTCGCGCAATGTGCTCTGCAGCACAGGCAATGCAGGGGGGGGGGGCAAGAGTCGGCGAAACGAGAAAAGATCTCAAATAAATCCGTTCGTAATCCTAAATGGTTGCTTTCTACCTGGATTCCCACTACATCTCAACGATATTATCCGAGTGCCTTGACGTCGTCATCATTCTCGAAAAAAAGCCATACGTTTTTAAAAGCGACGGTATTGTGACTCCATGCGTGCATTCGAAATTCCGACACGTGTGAGAATTTAGAACGGGAGCCCTTCCTCGTTTTCGCCGTCATCGAGGTGCCATCGACACGCCCTGACAAAATGACAAACTACGTGGCTCCAATGAGGATTCCTGTCGTTTTTTTGCTCCTAGCTTGACAGCGCGTCGACCATCGTGAACGAGGAATTTATTTTCCGCAAAAATAACAGCGCGACCCTCTTACTTTACACGTGGCGAGCTCGGGATTGTCCCAGTTACAGTTACAGGGTGAGAAAAGTTTGGAATTTGAATACGAAAATAGCGGAGAATATCTGTGGGTCGAGGATATAGTACCGGGATGATTCGGATAGAATGTCAAAGAGGAAAGCAGGCACCAAAACATTGACAGTCGTTATGCGGATGATGAAAGTCCTCCATCAACTTTGGTCTCCTATTTTTTAATTTATTTGTCCAGCAGACGATTTTTTTACTCGCCCTATTGGGTGGGTTTGTTTGGGTTACGAAGGAATATCGTTTGCCCTTTTGTCTTAGGGCTGCGTTGATCCTTCTTCACGTATGAAAATACAGAAGAGCAATAAACATTTCGCACAATCTGTTTGCTCCGTGTCTTTTTTGGTTGATGAAAAGAAAAAGGCAACTTCATTGGATACTGGTCTTGGTCGTGTCACGTTCGGAAGGCCTGACGTACATACGTATAGGAGCAAAAAAGAAACTTTCGTTATGAATCATCTAGAAAATGAAGAAAAATGTTTACCCATTGGCGACATCGCGACGAGACGACAGCGTCTCCCCTACGTGCATTATCGATTTAATTAGAGCGGACAATCCGTCAGAGCTTTGGGGAGAAAATGGGAACGTCGTTAATTCTTTAGAGGGGTCGTACGAGGGTGTATTGGGTGGATTCTTGGTACTGGTAAACGGAATGCCGTCTCCGCGCTCTGATCGAGCGGAGGGGACGGCCAAATGTTTTTTTAACTCAGCGAATCCAAAACTAAACTTCGAAGTACGGTAAAATTGGACCAGCAAGACAGGGCGAAAAAAAAGAAATATTTTTCAAAGAAATCAAACATAATAATCCTATTCGCATTGCTTTATTTCAATGTTTTGGTTTGTGTAGATTAAAAATTGGAGCGAAGAAAAAATGAGAAATATATTTTTTATCCATGATGCGAACTTATTCGCATCGATTGCTTACAATGTTGGGGTTCGTTCGAGTTGAAAATAAAAAGTATTTTTACGATAATTCAGTAATAAGATCCTATTCGTATTAAGGGCAGGGTAAAGTATTTAAATTTTTTTTCATTTTTTTTTAAATTTTTGAATGAATGCATAATATATCAAGAATATTGTGTTAAAATTTCAAGTCGATCGGAGTAAAATTGACGAAGTTATGAGTATTTGAGCGTCTATTGCTCCATGCCGTTCTCTTCTCTTCTGCGTTTTTCAAACCGTTTTTCTGAGACTTGTCATATTTGAAGTCCGTGTGCACGATAACTCAAAATCTACTGGACCAATCGCTTTGAAATTTTGCACAGTACTTCTTCACATAATTCACCAGGTATTGTCGAGAGCTTTTTTTTTTTTTTTTTTAATAATTACTAATTTTTCAACAACAAATTACCCGATTTTTTTAGCGAAAATCGGGTTTTTGGCTCCAAAGTGCTACGAAAAATCGAAAAATCGAAAAAAAAAAATCCTCCCGTCATTACCTCGAGAAACATCTCCTTAAACAAATGCATTTTGATTTTTTTGTTTCAAATGATTCTGTTGCGAGTTATGGTGCACACCGCAAACCAACTTTTTTTCGAGGCGCCTCCGGGGGGTTTAATTTTCACTCGCTCAATTTTGAATATTTTGCAATGCAAATTTAGGAGAATGTTGTTCAAATGTTACTTTATTATATGTAAATTTTTCAATAAACGAACACTATTCGTTACGCCAAAAAAAAATCTTAAAAACATGACTTTTTTTCGCCGAATTAACTTTACCCCGCCGTTAATTTGTTTGAACGGTTGCAGATATTTCACCATCTCGAAACTTTTACTCCAATATTTCTTACTCCGAATCAAATTGTGCTCGCATCGCTCGTTTTATTTTTCGTCGTCACGTTTTATTCTTCACCGCGGTTCTTCCCTTTGAATTTATATACTCTCGTACATATAGAATTTTCCAAATAAGTAAAATGAGATTTCAGTTGTGAGTATACGTATTCGGAGGGAGAACAAAAGAATATTTTATCGGAAGTCGATACGATATCGTGCATTGGAAATTTTTCGTTTCTATCACGCAGCCCTGCCAACTGAAACGTGCTCTTCATTGAATTCTTGTATACACATGCTGCGCACACACCCACACCCGCATATACATACACACACACACGTGTATAGATATGTCTATTGTATAATATCGAATAAGAGAGAGACACGCGAGTTGGCGAGATTGCAAGGATGGTCGATGTGGAATAATCCAAAAAGAGGAAGATTACGGCAAAATCAACGAGCGAAAGGAGAAGGAAAGTACGTAACGACTCCCATGGGAGTGGCCCAATCAGCCAGCTAAAAACGCAATGCTCAGTGTTCGCCGACTCAAATACATGTAATATCCACATAGGAATCGGTATGGCCTTCTCGGCTGCACGTTTTATATACCTATGTGTATCGTATGTGCTTCATACATGCCTTACGTGTACCCCCAACGTACGGCGGAACTGGCTAAAAATAACTTTCGAGAGCTGCGAATCCTGTCGTTCTTTTTCCTCTCCGTTCACTTTCGGATCTCATTTCCAACAGTACCTATATACCTCTGTCATTAAATAACGGTGCAGGAGTTCAAGGGCTGCTCTTTGCTCTGAATTTCCTGTTCAAAACTATTCGCATTAATTTTTATTTACACATCGTTCGAGTCCAATTTATATTAAAGGAAACATCATTTTTTTCACATATAAAAAGCAGTGCTCGACGAATTTTTTTTTCCAAAGCATAGGTTTCTTCACGAACGAAAATAGAGCATTTTTTCGAAAATAAATATTTTATTGAATCGAAACGAGAATATAGCTTTTTTTCGAAAATAAATATTTTATTGAAACTTCATCCGAGCACTAGACAATTTTATCCAAAAACTATTAGTTTTGCAACTAGTAGCTAGCAGTGAAATTATAAAAACTAGTAGAAAAACCTACGAGTTTTTATAATTTTATGCAAAAACTATTAGTCTTTTAATTTCGGATGATTTGGTCCCAGCAGCAGTGGTTTCTGCAAATGATATTTTTCAACGACCCAGGTGTAACCCGCTCTCGAAAAAATCTGACCAGTGTGCGGGGTCCGCGTGGAGGAAGAAAACTTTTTTTCGAGGTGTACAGAAGCGCAGGTGTTCGTATTCGCGTCTGGGAGTAGCGCGAATAATTGCGCGAACGCGGTATTGTTTCCGGCGGTCGAGGGAAGGAGAGCGTTAACTTACTAATCAAGTATTTAGCTGATTGGGGGAAGGCTGCTCGAGCGGGATTGTCTGGAAAAGTGGTGGAAAAATATGGCGAGCTTCGAGTGGGACGACAGAACAGAGGGTCGGAGAAGTTTCAGTTTCCGGGTGATCTGTGGCTCCCTCGTCGGGAGAATCGATGCCGCCACAGCGGCCGGCCAATAACCATACATCGCTCTCGTATCACTCCCTTGGGCAATCCGTATGTATATATGTTCAGTAATATAGGCATATATACATACGTGTGTGTGTGTACATTTCTTCATACATTCGGAAACGCGCCCGTCTAGTCGGCGCCGGCCACATGCCCTTTCTACTCCCTTCGACCTTCTCACCCTCGCTTTATCCTCTTCGGCTTATTACGTCTAGCCCTGGTATATGCGCGAATACCATATCCGCAAAGAAGGCTTGTATCCATGAGCACTAAAGGCGAGAAACGAGGTTTCCAGTTTCTTGAAAAAAGAAACCCACCGAGACAACCAAATCTCCATATATATATATATATATATATATATATATATATATATATACAGGGTGTCCCATTTTAATCTTACACCTGAATTTTCTCGAAAAATATTGCTCGGACGAACTATTGTGTGGAACAAAACTTCTAGGGATTGAAGGGGGACGTTTGAAAAAAATTTATTTGAGGAGCCAAAATTCAAAATGGCGGCGTTACAAAGGCTGACATGTTTTTTTCAAACGGAAACATAACTTTTTTTTATTGCCAAAAAATTTGTCAGCTGAAAACTAAAAACTTTTGTTGAAAACATTTTTTGATAAAGTTCATAGTTTTCAAGTGAGAACATCATTTTCACGCTATCAGCCATGCAACCTCCTACGCTTTGGC